>JACGAQ010002765.1:0-37181 GCA_014119065.1 Orius insidiosus
AAGTTAGTGTGACGTGTAAGAAGTTAGGAAAAGCAGAAATGTTTATAAGTGCTTTTTTTATTTATCACTCCATTTTTTAATTTTTTTTATACATACAAACAACTATTTACATTTTGTATTCCAAAGGAATATAATTATCTAGGTAACATTTTCTTAGAAAAAAAGAAGGAGACTATAAATAAATTTTACAAATGATAGGATTAGACTACTTTAGTCGTGAGATCTAACGGTGCTCGGATGATCGCGGATTCTTCAGGGAGGTCGTCGACGTTGATGTCTTCGTCGGAGTCTGTCGACGCCGATCTTCGGCGCTTTTCGTCGAAAGATCGATGGGCGATTCGTCCCAGGGTCCGTGATCTTGATAGAGATATGGGGAAGGGAGGAATGCCGGGTGGAAAGGCTGAGGGAGAAAAACTTGGGGTAAAATGGGAGGGAAGCCGAAATAAGGAGGGTTTTGCATTTTTCTTCCGAGGAGTCGGAGCCTGGAGAGCTTGTCGATGGCCAGTAGCCTGTTTTGTATTCTTCTAAGCCTAAAAGCATCAACTCCTCTTTGTTCCTGTTTAATGTGGCGATCTGCGCTCCTAATCTTCCTTCATCGCTTTTCTGCTTCTGCTCCTGAAGAAGGCAGTGGATTTTGAACCAGTTCGAACGCCTTCCATATCTCGATCCGCTTTTCGACATCCCAACCAGAAGACACTTCCGGAGTCTACACGCTTTGCACGACGTCCGATTTTTCTTATTGATCACGCATTCCCCGTTGTTCTTACATTCGGAAATCGAACTCAAATTATTGTACGACCTTCCGAAAAACTCTGAAACAAAAGAAATAGAAATTGAAATCATTCTTCAAGGTCTAGGTTTGTTTGCAAGTGGCGGCCCAGTTCTCGGCGTGTAATGTCTCGCATGGGCGGCCCCGCGGGAAAACTCTTGCCCTCGGAGTCAACTAGCCGAGGAATTGGGGAAAGTGATTTTTAAACATTCGACCAACTACCTATTAGCTTCCATATTTTTGTTTTAAATTTTAAGTATCAATGTAGAAGAAATGCAAATATTCGCCCAGCCAGGCTACATAGAAGTCCTCCTAAGCCTTTATAAAATGCCACGAATCCTCCAGGACCGTCTCGAACGTGAGGAATCCTCCTAGGACTGTCTAAAACGTCAGGAATCCTCCAGGACCGTCTAGAACGTCAGGAATCCTCCTAGGACTGTCTAGAACGTCAGGAATCCTCCAGGACCGTCTAGAACGTCAGGAATCCTCCTAGGACTGTCTAGAACGTCAGGAATCCTCCAAGGACTATGTAAAACGCCAGGAATCCTCCAAGACCGTCTAGAACGAGAGGAATCCTCCTAGGACCGTCTAGAACGTCAGGAATCCTCCTAGGACTGTCTAGAACGTCAGGAATCCTCCAGGACCGTCTAGAACGTTAGGAATCCTCCTAGGACTGTCTAGAACGTCAGGAATCCTCCAAGGACTATGTAAAACACCAGGAATCCTCCTAGGACTGTCTAGAACGTCAGGAATCCTCCAGGACCGTCTAGAACATCAGGAATCCTCCTAGGACTGTCTAGAACGTCAGGAATCCTCCTAGGACTGTCTAGAACGTCAGGAATCCTCCAGGACCGTCTAGAACGTCAGGAATCCTCCTAGGACTGTCTAGAACGTCAGGAATCCTCCTAGGACTGTCTAGAACGTCAGGAATCCTCCAGGACCTCTAGAACGTCAGGAATCCTCCAGGACCGTCTAGAACGTAGGAATCCTCCTAGGACTGTCTAGAACGTCAGGAATCCTCCAAGGACTATGTAAACACCAGGAATCCTCCTAGGACTGTCTAGAACGTCAGGAATCCTCCAGGACCGTCTAGAACGTCAGGAATCCTCCTAGGACTGTCTAGAACGTCAGGAATCCTCCTAGGACTGTCTAGAACGTCAGGAATCCTCCAGGACCGTCTAGAACATCAGGAATCCTCCTAGGACTGTCTAGAACGTCAGGAATCCTCCTAGGACTGTCTAGAACGTCAGGAATCCTCCAAGGACTATGTAAAACGCCAGGAATCCTCCAGGACCGTCTGAACGTCAGGAATCCTCCTAGAACTATCTGGAACGTCAGGAATCCTCCTAGGACTATCTAGAACGTCAGGAATCCTACTAGGACTGTCTGGAACGTCAGGAATCCTCCTAGGACTGTCTGGAACACCCCAAATTTCTCCGTACCATCGGTAGGAAGGAAAAAAAGAAAAAAAACATGAATGGAGCATTGGAGAAAATCAGATGAAGTGTTCCCGAAGAAACGGACGGACGGACGGCCCGCAAGACAAAAACCTACTAGGTATACTATACTAATTTACTAATTACCTACTAATGAATATATAATTTAATTATGTTAATTATTGTAGTTTGTTCTGATAGTAAAATTAAAGATATTCTAGATTTATCCATTTTACCCTGAAATTAAAAAAAAAAAAAAAAAAAAAAAAAGTACCTTGCATCCTTCGCATGTGAAAGCCCCAAAATGGAATCCTGCTGCAGGTTCCCCGCAAACCTTACACTGCTGATTCATTCTAAATTAAATAAAAAATTGTTAATTATGTTAATGTTAACACTAAAGCTACTCAAAGAGAAATAAAACAAAAAACAAAACAAAAAAAATAGAGACGGAAAGAATTACAAAACTCAACCCTGAACGAAAAAGACAACGTAAAAATGGAGGAGGGAGGGAAACGCTTTTTATCTATTTTCGCAATTTCACCTCGTTTGACCGGACCTATTCTTTTCCCACTTGCCAGGCCCATCTTCGACCTTGAGGAAAAAGCGCGGAAATCTTGGCCAATCGCACCCCTCCCTCCGGCCGACGGACGGAAGGGTTAAAGGCGACCCGAGGTGGGGAAGTTCTTCGGCACACATGTCACTCCATCCGTGGAAACCTTGCTCCCGAACCTCGATGTCCCAACCCCAATTTAGCAAATGCACAATTTAACCATCAATAAACCAAAATTATGTTTTTTTTTTAAATTATAATTGTAAACTTTATTTCCTCATTATGACATTACAGTTAGAAATATTAGCTTTGTTCCAACCGGAGTTTGAAACTCCTGGAGCACGTGCAGAAGGATTTGGACGTCAAATTAGACGTCCAAATCGTTTGCACGTCAAATCTGACGTCATCATCAAAGTTGAAGTGAAAATGGTCGCGTTAGCTCTAACACCGGACAAGTCATTTTTCCAAGGTTTTTCAGGAGAGCCAAAATACGGATTAATTTCTCATTGGAATCAATGAGTTGGCTAAATCGTGAACTACGCGTTTTCTGTTGGTAATAGGTTAAACTACCAACAGAATTCGATCCACCACAAAATTTACCATCAGAAACAATGCCTCAAAATTGATAAAAAATGATTTATCCGGTGTTAGAACTAACGCGACGAAATCCTTCTGCGCATGCGCCAGGAGTTTCAAACAAATCTATTATGATTCAAAATTTCACTTGGTACATAAAAATTATGCCAAGATGAGTACGGCGCTGAAGATACGCTAAACCCGCGCGACCTATCTGTTAATGACCCCTAACACTAGATGGCAGAACCGACATTAAAGTTTAAAAAACCCACAATAATCAATCATTTTCCCCATTATTTAGTAACAATTAATTATTTAATTATACATAAAAACCATTCATTAAACTTTTAACTCAAAAATGAAAATTAATTAATTTTTAATTAACTTTATTTTAAATGGAAAATTACAAGCATTTAATTTTTTTTTGTACTTTAAATTTTATAATTAATAAAATTAATGACATAATTAAATTTTTTCACTATTTATGGTTATTTGAACACCTATTAAACAATAACTTCTTTGGAAGTTAAAATGGATTTCAATTTATTAAATTGATTGATTTTTTAAATAAATGTGAAAAAAAAAATTATTTAAGAAAATAATGATAATTTGATACTTACATTTAATTTTTTTTTTTAAATCCAGCAGGAAGAAAAAAAAATTATTTATGAAAATTCACTGGGAAATATTCTGTGAAGACACCAGTGGCACATGAGTTTAAAAAAAAAAAAGTTCACTTAATATTTAAAGGAAGAAAATTAATATTTAAGAGATATTCAGAGATACTGTTGAGGTGCGAAGTGACTTTAACGGGTGACGGGTACGAACTGAAAAACTCACGAGACGGACGTCGGGAAAAGCCGGGAGGGTTCGTCGAGAGGAGGGAACGCCTGAGAGATGGTGGTGGGGGTAAAACGTCCGCCATTTTCTAACGGGAATCTCGTCTTCACCACCCTCGGAAAATTTTCAAAGGGAGGGTTTTCAAAAACAAAAATATTTTCGAAGAACCTACAATTCTTGAAAAATTAAGAACGTCCTTTAAGTCAAGGATCAATTTTTAACTTCCTTAAAGAAGTTATTGTGATACCCTCGATGTCGGGTTTTTGGGGGACGTCGGAGGGCAATTCGAATATTGATCTTTACCGATCTCAGCATTGTCTGTGGTGCCGGCCGGCCGTAGCATTTTTTCCGGAACACTTTACGGCCACAGTTTTCATCCGATTTTCACCAAATTTCACATAAATTTCTTTAGAAAAAAAAATCGCAAATTTGAAAAGGAAAATCCGAAAAATTTTTCGAAAAAAAAAAACTTTAAAATTTTTCTGACAAAAAAATAAACTCGGAAAATTTGTCAAAAAAAATTTGGACAATTAGAAAAAAACTCGGAAAATTTTTCAAAAAAAAAAAAATCCTCCCCCTCTGTTATATAAGATATGCCCCCTTATACTTCCCCTTCGTTATACTTTCGTTCCCTTATACTTCCCCCTCCGTTATACTTCCCCTCCTATATTGCTACTTCTCTTTAAGGAAGTTTTCGTTGGAAGCTCTTCAAACCAGTACTTTTTTTTCTAAACTCTTCAAAATAGTGTAGAAAGATAGAAAAAAGGCGATTTCCTTTCAGGAAAGTTCAATTTTTGGTCTAGTATTTATTTTATTGCCCTTGTAGGAGAAAAAAAAAATTTGCTTCACACCCGGTATTGAACCCGGGACCTCTGAGATCTCGAGAGCGCATGTCCAAAAAGTGCTGAGTCCAATGTAGGATGATAAATCGTAAAGAGCCCCACGCTAGAAAGTGTCGCACGCCCTAACCTCTAATTTTTAAGATCGTCCCATAAGTCGTGAGAAAAAAACCCCAGAATAATACGTTTTCTAGACGTTTGGTCTCCGAAAAGGAGAGAGGAGGGAAGAAATAGCCTTATCTTGATACTAGGCACCATTCATCTCCCACTTGAATATAACTGACCTAGGAACCGATAAAGATAATATTAATGATTGGGTTTCTCCATCGAAAAAGAAAAAAAAATCTTGATTTATCGTTTCGATTGCCAAATATTCGTTTTTAAGAATTTTTACAGTTCCCATAATAAAGTAAAAAAAAAGCAATTTAAAAGATGACCTTCCGGAGGCGCGTGCGGAATTGTTCACATGAGTGGGGAAACGTTGGCTAACATGAGAGAAAATTAAACAAACGTTTTGTTGTCGAAATCGACCTCTTTCGGAAGGAACAAAGAATTAGTTAATTCTATTTCAAATAAACGAGATAAAATGTTTGAATTTTAACGCCTTTTGTGGCCTTCCTGAAGATTTTAGAAACTTTTTGGAAGAGTGAGGAAACTCTTGGAGCTTTTGGAAGCATTTTTGGAGAGTTAGCAACTCCTGGAGCTTTTGGAAGCATTTTTGGAGAGTTTGCAAACTCTTGGAGCTTTTGGAAGCATTTTTGGAGAGTTATCAAACTCCTGGAGCTTTTGGAAGCATTTTTGGAGAGTTATCAAACTCCTGGAGTTTTTGGAAGCATTTTTGGAGAGTTAGCAAACTCTTGGAACTTTTGGAAGCATTTTTGGAGAGTTTGCAAACTCTTGGAGGTTTTGGAAGCATTTTTGGAGAGTTAGCAAACTCCTGGAGCTTTTGGAAGCATTTTTGGAGAGTTAGCAAACTCCTGGAGCTTTTGGATGCATTTTTGGAGAGTTGCAAACTCATGGAGCTTTTAGAAGCATTTTTGGAGAGTTAGCAAACTCTTTGAGCTTTTGGAAGATTTTTTTTGGAACTCTTGGTTGCTTTTGTGGATCATTTGGACATCTTTATTAGGAGCTTTGAGCATTGATTTTGAAATCCTTGAGATGTCGCTCGATCTGAGCATATCGATAAATCAGAGGAGGTCGATAGGTCGTCCTTGGCTTCTGGCTGATTATGCTAAATACGTGACGCCATCCGTCGCCCCTCTTCCTCGTTTAAATGGCCCTCCCGTGACTGAAGTAGAAAAAAAAAAAGAAAAAAAAAATTAAGAATTGTAATTCGGGAATAAGTTAAGTTTTAAAGAGACGATTAGGTGACAGAGCGATTTTTTAATACGGACCGAATTTAACATCTCATATAGCAGCTATTAAGCCATAATTACGAGATTCAAGATCACGGTGGATTTAAAATTAAAATAATGTCCTCGTCGCGTCATTTAGTATAATTCAAAACAACATTAAATTGGCAAAGTTCTTCAAAAAGTACAAGTTAGAAGAGCAAAAACTTCCTCAAAGAGAAGGAAAAATATAGGAGGGGAAGTATTAAAGAGGGGGAAGTATAAAAAGGGGGGAAATTGTAAAGGGGGTAATTTTAAGGTGGGACAATAAAGGAGGGGAAGTATAATTTCAAGTTTGTTACTTTTTCCAACGAGCTTCCAACGAAAACTTACTCAAAGAAAAGGAAAAATATGGGAGGAGGAAGTATTAAAGAGGGGGAAGTATAAAAGGGGGAAATTGTAATGGGGGTAATTTTAAGGTGGGACAAGGGAAGTATTAAAGAGGGGAAGTACAACTGAGGGGGGAGTATAAAGGAGGAGGAAGTATTAAAGAGGGGAAGTATAAAGGAGGATGATGTAGAAAAGAGGGGGAAATATTAAAGAGAGGAAGTACAACGGAGGGGGAAGTATAAATGGGTGGTGTAAAGGGGGGTAATTATAAGGAAGGGAGTATAAAGGAAAGGAACTATAATTTCAAGTTTGTTATTTTTTTATTTATTTGTATTTTAATTTTCCAAGTTTTATTAATTTTTTCAAGTAGGTAGAAATAATGAGCCGTCTACCAGAGGGATGTCGATCTCGCCCCTGGTAAAAGTATCTCATTTCTCCCTACTATATTAAAAAAATTCTTCCCCTCGTTACATTCTTGCTCTCCGTCTAAAGAAGATTTTGTGAAAATTTGGTGAAATCTGTTAAAAAATGTGGCTATGAAGTGTCCCGGAAAAACGCTAAGGACATACGGCCGGCCGGAACCACAGACAAAGTTGAGATCGGTAAAGATTCGATTTGACCCTTCGGGGTCTGTAAGACCCTTCCCCAAAGAGCTTCTTCAAGAACAGCTTTAAGACGGGGTCTAGAAGACCCTCTCTCAGAATCCGCACATAAAGGGTAGGTAAATACGATAACTTCTTTTTGAGAAAGTTTTTTTTAATTCTTCATGCACTTGTGGGTGTCTTCTCTTACGCTCGAACGCTCGGTTCCCTGCGAAGGCCAAAAGTTCGCCCAGGAAGGACGAAAAATTGAGAAAGTCGAGATTTCCTCACTTTCAGGGTTCTATTTCATGAAAAAAAGGGAAATCTTAAGGTTTAATGAACTTTGATTGTCTCCAATAATTTTTTCTTCCTTTTATTTTGATTTTTATGATGAATGGAGGATTGGATCTTGATACGGAGAGTATCCCATTACAAGGCTCAACGGAATGAACTCGACTTCGCCGTGTAAATTAAATTAAAAAAGTCTTCATCGCGATAAGAGAGGAGAGGTACTCCGCCCCAAAAGCCTATCACCCAATAACTATAATTATAGTTCTTGCGGATAGGGCACACGTGGGAATCTCAGCCAGGGAGGTCTTAAGATACCATAAAAAATTTTAATTTTTTTTTTTTCGCATAATGTAGCACAAGTGACAAATACAAAGGATGCGAGATTGTAAACAAGGTGGACTCAATTAGGACTACAAAAAGGTTGTCGTCGAACTGGGTGAAAGTCTGACCTTTACAATTTTGGAGAAGAGTCCAGTTTTATTGTTTATGACGGTGAATCTTCAACCTAACGGGATGGAAACTGTATCCAGAGCGGTCCTCAAAGGTCACCTGAACCTAAACGACTAGTTTTTCGGGGCGACCATATTCATTTAAATAGATGAGAGAAAACCGTCTGTCAAAAGGGATCCAGAACGTTATGCTCACTATAGTTATACAATGATAGAAAAAGACGGTAAAATTTGTGTTTTGGCTGATATTCAACAGGACTAGAATACCCCAAAGCCCTCCTTCCCTGTAGATTTTTTAACTTCCTCAAAGAAGTTGTTCCTACCGCAGTTTGAAACTGATTTAAAGCTCCTGGAGCAAGCGCAGAAGGATCTGCACGTCAAATTTGACGGAAAAACGATTCGAACCACGTCAAATCCTTCTGCGCATGCTCCAGGAGTTTCAAACCAGTTTCAAACTACGGTTGGAACAAAGCTATTGTACGGTATCTGGAATAGGATCTTCCGTAGAGTTTTCCGTAGAGGAAAACTGACCTTGCCGATAATGAGGTTCTGTGGTGCCGGCCGCCCGTCGCAAATTTGGGAGTCACGGCCAAAGTTTTCATCCTATTTTCACCAAATTTTTACAGGTTCTTCCTTTTGTAGAAACTTTAAAAATTACAAGAGCATTTTTATAAATTCTCAAAAATGGCGGAGATATGTCTGTCGTTCAGATTTATCGACCGGCTTTTTTTGCATAATTTTAAACCGATTTTCATCCAATTTTGATAGGACCTTCCCTTGGTAGCAGTCTTGAAAATGAAAGCCCATTATTTCTACCTTGATACTTAGCAAAATTTTCGAAAAAAAAAAAACAAAAACAAAAAAAAATTTCCCCCTCCGTTATACTTCCACTCCATTGTACTTCCCCCTCCTTTATACTTCCCCTCCTATACCGGCTCCGTGGCTGGGGGGTTCAGTCTCTGACTCACACCACGGAAGACCGGGTTCGATCCCAGGTTGGGTATAGGGATTTTGGTTGGAAGTAAAATTCCAATTAAAAATATCCCTCTACAAAATCTGTGGATAATTTAGTTAGGCCACTACTCTGGTAGTTGGCCCCAAAAGGCGCCATGGCATTATGGCGAAAGCCCCCGCCTGGGTCTGATCCCCTCCCCCTTTGTAACAAGCCCTGGGCTTAATACAATTAAAACAAAAAAAAAAAAAAAAAAAAATATACTTCCCCTCCTTATACTTCCCCTCCATTGTACTTCCCCCTCCTTTATACTTTTTATGTTTAGGAAGCTTTTTGAAACTTTTGGGAGCTTTTTTTCGAAAGTTTGGCACGTCTAAGCTTCTTTGGAAGTTTAGGAATCTTTTTTTGGAACGTTTGGAGCTTGAAATTTTTCATAGTTTGAGCGTGTGTCCTCGCAGGGCTTCTAACATGAAAAAAATACGGAAAAACCTAATTTTTCTATAAAAAAAAATAAAATCTGTATTTCTTTTTCTTCTTCAGGGCTCTGAAATATTTCAAAACTCCGATTCATATTACAAATTTCGTCCATGAAATATTTTGATATCGGCTATTAAAAACTTGAGTTTATGACTCAAGGAAAAAGATCTCGTTTGAAATCTAGATTTTCGATTATATTTTTTTATTCTTCTCCTTTTTGAAAAAACGCATCTTTCATGGAATTAAGAAGACAAGAGGACCCGAATCCTTCGAAGATGGTCCTTTCGCATAAATAACAATCAAAACGGGGCCAGATCTTCTTCTTTCGGCCGGAATATGATAAACGCCCCGGTTCTTCCGGAACGTCACGTAAACGAGGACGAGAATCTTCCTTTTCTTCTCTCCAAATAAATTATGAGTTTTAATAAAATAAAAAAATTCGGGCGTTGAAGGTTATGAATATATTACAGTCGACTACGGTTATAGTAAATCCAAAAAAAAAAAAAAAAATCGCCTAATTTTTTTTAGTAACCGGATTTTTACTGCACCCGAATTTACTATAAGTTATAACCTAGTACTTAGGAAATACACTTACCCCTCTGTTATACTTCCCCCTCCTTTGCACTTCCCCTGCCTTATACTTCCCCCTCCATTGTACTTACCCTCTTCTTTATACTTTTATGTTTAGGAAGCTTTTTTGGAACTTTTAGGAGCTTTTTGTCGAAAGTTTGTTATGTCTTTCTAGAAGCTTCTTTAGATGTTTAGGAAGCTTTTTTTGGAACTCTTATGGAATGTTTGGGCATGAAATTTTTCATGGTTCGAGCCCTTTCTGTGTGGCCTCGCAGGGCGAAAACTGTCACTTTTTTACCTTCTAACATAAAAAAAAGGATAAAGATATCAGAAGTGGGTTAGCATTAGGTCTCCGGTTCGCGATATCGTGATATCATAAATAAATAAATAAGCCCTTTTATTGATCATAATATTTTCAATCCCCCCTTTTATTCTTCTTCTTGTTTTCTTCTTCGTCTTCTTCATTTTCTTCTTCGTCTTCTTGTTTTCTTCTTCGTCTTCTTGTTTTCTTCTTCGTCTTTTGTTTTCTTCGTCTTCTTCTTTTCTTCTTCGTCTTCTTCATTTTCTTCTTCGTCTTCTTGTTTTCTTCTTCTTCTTGTTTTTTTCTTCATTTCTTCTTCGTCTTCTTCTTTTTCTTTTCAGAAAGGGCATAGGCCCCTCCCTTTGTCTTCCATAAATCTCTAGATATCAGAAATAGGCGGAAAAAAAAACTTCCCCCTTCGTTATACTTCCCTTCCTTATACTTCCCCCTCCGTTATGCTTCCCATTCCTTATACTTCCCCCTACGTTATACTTCCCCTGTGTTATACTTCCCCCTCCCATATACTTCCCCCTTAGAAATTCCTTCAGAAATCGGAAATAGGTGGGCGTAAGTTTTGCCATTTGAGAGGGGAGAGACGATGACCATTGACCGCCTGTTCTTCGACTCACGGCACATTCTCACCCAACTTTTTCAAGGCCACTAGGTTTTAATGTGGCGTAATGGAAGTCCACCAGGTTTTAATGTGACGTAATGAAAGTCCACCTACCGAGACGCTTTGAGGCCTAAGGGACGCCCTGTAGCTTCAAAACGATAAAAAATGTATTTTTCGACTAATTTGAGTTAATAATCAGATATTTATTATGTTTGTGACATTTGAATAAATAAATGAACGAAACTAGGAACTGTTTTAAAATATTTAATAAGGTGTTTAACGAGATATTTCTTTGTTGAGGAAGTTGTATGTTTATGTCCCCCGGGGGGTTTCACGCCTCCCGTGCAACTTGTCTTCTCACGGAATATGAATGATCGCTCCGTGAATGATTAGATCCATTGAGACCACGCAGTTCGTCTCGTTATCGGGACCAATTTGTCCGTGGAAAATCGACACGATTTTAATAATCCGTTTAGAAAGAAAAAAGAGAGAAAGAATCTTTCGTCCTGAGGAAAAAAGAAAGATAAAAAAAAAACCTCATTTTATCCCACTTCTGATGTCGCCAAATTACCGGAGGACTTCTGATATTGGGTATTCCATTTCGGACGACCGTGGAAAGCTTCCAAAAAGTACTAGTTCGAAGATCTTCCAACGAAAACTTCCTATAAGAGAGGTAAAAAATAGGAGGGGGAAGTATAACGGAGGGGAAGTATAAGGAAGGGGAAGTATAACGGAGGGGAAAGTACTTTTTTTCCGAAAAATTTTTTAAGTTCTTTTTTTGGAAATTTTTTTTGAAGTATTAAGGTAGAAATAATGGGATTTTTGCCCAAGAGAGGTCCCTCTAGTTAGGCGTGGAAGTATGATGATAATGATAGTTAGACCAAAAATTCTTAAAAAATATGAGGAGTAATTGGTGAAACTTTGGTGAAAATCCGCGGGGGAAAAACTCGTTTTTTTCCGGAAATAAGGGAGGGGAAGTATAAGGAGGGGGAAGTATAAGGAAGGGGAACAATAACGGAGAGGGAAGTATTTTTTTCGCGGAAAAAACGCGTTGGTCCAATTTTCACCAAATTGTCACCAATTAGGTACTCCTTACATTTTTTAAAAATTATCATTTTTTTACATTAATTTTACCCGTTACGTGAGATCCCATTATTATTTTCTACCTTGATACTTGAAAAAATTTTCGAAAAAAAATAATTTAGAAAATTTTTTGAAAAAAATTCCCCCTCCGTTATACTTCCCCTCCCTTATACTTCATCCTCCGTAATACTTCCCTCCTTTATACTTCCGCCTCTGTTATACCCCCCTCCCTCCTTTATACTTCCACCTCTGTTATAGGTACCCCCCTCCCTCCATTATACTTCCCCTCTTTTATACTTCCTCCTCCTTTATACTTCCCCCCTTTATACTTTCCCCTCCTATTATTTACTTCTCTTTAAGGAAGTTTTCGTTGGAAGGTCTTCAAACTAGTACTTGTACCGGGTTTGCTCCGGGTTTTCAGGACTGTTATACCTCCCCGCTCCATTATACTTCCCCTCTTTTATACTTCCTCCTATGATTTTTAACTGAGAAAGCCCTTTTTCTCGCATTAGAAAACTTTCAAAATTGTGCCCTTTCGTGGAAAAAAAGGGTTAAAAGAAGAAGATTAAAAAAAAGCAGAAAGAACTCTCGCTTTCCATATGACACGCTTTGTTCTAAACGAGGCTCCGATTCCCAGCTTTTCACGGTTTCGTGGAAAGACAAAGGTGGGTTTTTATTGAGCAACTGACGTTTGGCACGGTCGCTTGGACCGAACAAGGTTAAAGGTTGGCCAACGAGAAGAACCACGCGAGCCGTTGCAAAATCTATTGTCCTATTACTCACATAAGAAAAATAACAAAAAACGGTTTTCTAATTAACCTCTATTTTCTCCTTTAAATATGAATAATTGATAAAGTGGGCGTTTTTTTAAAATACGGTAGCTTCCGTCGTGATCTGCGATTCGGTCACGGAGTCGTCGATGTTCCGCCTTCTCGGGTAGTCAAACATTTTGAAAAATGAGAGCTCTGAAAAAAGGCCCAATTAGAAACGAAAGAAAAAAATTTTTTTAGTTGAATAAAATGTCATAGTAGGAAGTCGCTTGAAGAGAAGTACTAGTTCGAGGAGCTTCCAACAAAAACTTCCTTGAAGAGAAGTAAAATGTAGGAGGGGGAAGTATAGAGGAGGGGAAGTATACGTTTTTTCCCTGCTTTCAATGTTTTTTTCTTTTTTCGAAAAATTTTTTAAGTTTTTTTTTCAGATTAGCAGTTTTTTGTTTTTTTAGTTTTTTTGTACCGAAAATTTTTTGAAGTACAAGGTAGAAATAGTGGAATTTTTGCCCAAGGGAGGTCCCTCTCGTATCGGGTAGAAGTATATTTCTCCCTACTATAAAAAATGATAATTAAAAAGTGAAAATTTGTTACTTCAAAAATTCGTAAAAAATTAAAGGAGTCTTTGGTGAAAATCGGACCAATGGCAGCGCAGTTCTTAAATTTTTCGAAATTCTAAAATCGCCTTCGTTACATTCTTCTTCACCCGCTAAAGAAATTAGTGTGAAATTTTGTTGAAAATCGGTTGAAAACTGTGGCCGTAAAGTGTTCTGGAAAAAAATGCTACGGACGGACGGCCGGCCGGTACCACAGACAAAGTTGAGATCTATTCGATTTGACTCTCCAGGGTCTGGAAGACCCTTCCCCCAAAAACCTGACGTCGAGGGTATCACACTAACTTCTTTAACGAAGTTAAAAACATTTTTTTTTTAATTATTTGACAATTTTTTTTCCTGTAGAATTTTAATTTTTGTTTTTAGTGTTTTGTTGCTATTCTGGCATAATATTTAAAACATTTTATTTTTCCCCGACTAGTTTCGACCATTTTTTTGTCCTCTTCAGGTTACAGGAAGGATGGTTCCAGAATAACCCCAGAAGAGGACAATAAAACTGTCGGAACTAGTAGAGGAAAAATTAAATGTTTTAAAATATAGTATTATGCCTGAATAGCAACAAAACTCACAAACGAAAATTTTTTAAAAAATGTTCTGGGGTTTCCTGGAGTAAGAAGTATATGAAATAGACGTCAAAGTAGGGGGTCTTTTGAAGAAAAATAGGTTCCATTTGCATTTATCCTCTCCGGAGTCAAATTGTGATATCATTTCTTATCCCGACGACGCGTACAAATGGACGTCGCGGAGGTACACGCGAGAGAAAAGGAAAAGAAATTGCTTTTGATGTTCTCCCTGATTTGTCAAAGCGTCAGGGCTCGTGCGCTCGAGTACGCTTTTACAAATGAGGACGAGAGGGCCTTTTTTTGGGGCCTTTCAATCAGATTAAAGCGTTACCGCTATCAACATCTTCTTCTTTTTTTCTTTTTTCGTTAATCCCGATGGTTCAACATGTTTTTCCAATTACAAGACAAATATTTTCGAATTAATCCTTAATTAACTCAAGGACCGGAGTGAAATCCGGCCAAAACAGACACAAGGATCTTGATTTTTTTAAAAGTTGTTTTCACAAAACGTAATTAAATTGAATTTTCCGAGAATACTTTCATAGGAAAATAAGACAATCAGGATTTTTTCAACCTCTATCAATTAATCAAACACTTTTTTCCGTATTAACTTCCTTAAGAAGTTATTGTGATACCCTCCACGTCGGGTTTTTGGGGAAGGGTCTTCCAGAACCCCGTAGGGTCAATTCGAATACGGATCTTCACCAATCTCAACTTTGTCTGTGGTTCCGGCCGGCCGTAGCATTTTTTTCCGGAACACTTTACGGCCACAGTTTTCAACCGATTTTTTTAACTGGTTTTATCCCTTTTTAACTGATTTTATACTCGCTTTTAACTGTTTTATCATGTTTTATCCTTTTTTTAACTTGTTTTATACCTCTTTTAACTTATTTTATACCGTTTTTTTAACTAGTTTTATACCTTTTTTTAACTAATTTTATACCGTTTTTTAACTAGTTTTATACCTTTTTTAACTAAAGCTAAAACATCATTTGACAGCTTGGGAACGTTAGAAGAGGTGGCTGCCGCACCCGAGCTCAATGTCGATGGCATTTTCGACTTTCGAGCAAAAAGGAGTATCCATCTGGAAAACCCAGAGAAAAAAGCAACTTTTCATATTCTTAAAAAGAACATCTGCGCGGGCAACCAGCAGTCTTGTGGGCAGAAGGCTGAAGACTGTAGGGTTAATATACCACCCTGAAAACTGTAAGTCGATGGTAAAACATCATTTGACAGCTTGGGAACGTTGGCAGCGGTGGCTACAGTACCAGAGCTCAATGTCGATGGCATTTTCGAGCACTTTCGAGCAAAAAGGCGTATCCTTCAGAGACGACAGCTTGAGAACGTTCGCAGAGGAGGCTACAGTACCAGAGCACAATGTCGATGGCATTTTCGAGCACTTTCGAGCAAAAAGGAGTATCCTTCAGAGACGACAGCTTGAGAACGTTCGCAGAGGTGGCTACAGTATCAGAGCTCAATGTCGATGGCATTTTCGAGTACTTTCGAGCAAAAAGGAGTATCCTTCTGGAAAACCCAGATAAAAGGAACTTCTCATATTCTTAAAAAGAACATGTGCGCGGGCAACCAGCAGTCTTGTTGGGCAGAAGGCTGGAGGCTGAAGAGCTAATCTAGCACCCTGAAAATTGTAAGTCGATGGTAAAACATCATTTGACAGCTTGGGAACGTTGGCAGCGGTGGCTACAGTACCAGAGCTTAATGTCGATGGCATTTTCGAGCACTTTCGAGCAAAAAGTAGTATTCTTCAGTGAAAAAAGCAACTTCTCATATTCTTAAAAAGAACATGTGTTCCGCTTTATTCCCGATCTTAATTGGGCCCCTTCATAGTTATGCATTTTATGCATTTACGCTTCGTCATCCGGGTGATTTGTCCCGGGTTTTATGGTAGATCCGTAACGGTTACAAAACATAATTTTTCATCTCGTTATTACGTCAAAATAATAAACCGACCCTAAAATGTCTTCATGTGAAATTCAAACGTTAAACGTTTCCCATGCTAATCCTCACATTATTCCGTGATAGAAACATCATGAGGGGGGACTAGTGGTAATCCTGATTTACACTTATTAGTTCAACAAGGGGAAAAGGGTTAACGGAAATTATTAGCTAATTACGAAATTTAAATATCTTTTTTTCTTCTTCCATAAGTTACGGTAATCCGGTAATCCCGTCTGTAAATCAAGACGCAGGAGGTCCAACAGAATGTCACCGAGATGATTTAGAGGAATGTCTTGACTAATCCCTTTTTGTTACAATTTTAGTAGATTTATGAGATTTTTAGGTGGTCAAGGTGATTTTTCTTTTCTTTAGAATGGAAGTTTTGAAACAATGGGACGAGACGTCATCAAATATGCGAAGAGTGTAGCGGTGCTACCTGAGTCAACTCTATTCGTAGCACACGACTCGTTCTATATCATTCCCCGTTTCCTGCGTTCGAGACACTCGCTTCCGTCTGGACCTCCCCAGAATTTCCGTTTTCTTTAAAAACTAAAAAGCGTTCGTGATGAGCACGGAAACTCGAGTAGGTTACATCCTTGACCGTAAGTATCCTTCCTAGTTTTCTGATATCATCAGAACTCACTTTTTAAACGCCCCTCTATCACGGATCCACCTGAACTTTTATTCCGAAGGACTCCTCTTTTAAAAGGATAACACGATTTTGTTTTTCTGCTTCGTCTTTACACTATCACCGGGTTTCAAGGATCACGCTTTCAATCTGAATATTATAACGATTCTTCTCTATTTGCATTGTTGACTCTTTTATTCTATTATTGCATAACGTTTATATAGCTTTTAAGTCAAATTCACTTTTTTACAAACCGGTTGGAAAATATATTATAGTTAAAAAACCAAGAATACTTCTTGCAACTGGATTTTCGGAAGTTTTCCTCGGTCTCTGTCTACAAAAGCCTATTTTAACTTTTTTTTTTTTTTTTTGATGCCCACGAGGAGGTTCCCCTAAGGTTCCCTAGCACTTAAAGCCTTAAGGCTCTATTGTGCCGCGAACCTTAAAGATAAGTAAAAGTAACTTACTTAAAGATAAGTAAAAATAAAGGAGGGGAAAGTATAAAGGAGGGGAAGTATAAGGGAGGAGGAAGTATAAAAGGGGAAGTATAATAGAAGAGGAAGTATAATAGAAGATTATAGTAGAAGAGGAAGTATAAGAAAGGGGAAGTATAAGGAAGAGGTATAACGGAGGGGGAAGTATAACGGAGGGGGAAGTATAACGGAGGAGGAAGTTTAAAAGAGGCTAATTAAACGGAGGGGAAGTATATGGAGGGGAAGTATAACGGAAGAGAAAGTACAAAAGAGGGGAAGTATAACGGAGGAGGAAGTATAAAAGAGGGGAAGTATAACGGGGGAAGTATAAAGGAGGGGAAGTATAATGTAGGAGGAAGTATAAGGGAGAGGGTATAACGGAGGGGGTATAAGGGAGAGGGTCTAACGGAGGGGGTATAACGGAGGAGGAAGTATAAAGGAGGGGAAGTATAAGGGAGGGGAATTATAAGGGAGGGGGTATAACGGAGGGGAAGCATAAAGAAGGGGTAAGTATATAAGAGGGGAAGTATAACGGAGGGGGGGACCTTCGACTCGAAAGTCGAAAATGCCATCGACATTGAGCTCTGGTACTGTAGCCACCTCTGCCAACGTTCCCAAGCTGTCAAATGATGTTTTACCATCGACTTACAATTTCAGGGTGCTAGATTAACTCTTCAGTCTCCAGCATTCTGCCCAACAAGACTGCTGGTTGCCCGCGCACATGTTCTTTTTAAGAATATGAGAAGTTCCTTTTATCTGGGTTTTCCAGAAGGATACTCCTTTTTGCTCGAAAGTGCTCGAAAATGCCATCGAATTGAGCTTTGGTACTGTAGCCACCTATGCGAACGTTCTCAAGCTGTCGTCTCTGAAGGGTACTCCTTTTTGCTCGAAAGTGCTCGAAAGTGCCATCGACAATGAGCTCTGGTACTGTAGCCACCGCTGTGAACGTTCCCAAGCTGTCAAATGATGTTTCACCATCAACTTACAATTTTCAGGGTGGTAGAATAACCCTTCAGTCTTCAGCCCAACAAGACTGCTGCCCGCTTTTTCCATTTCAAAAATCGTCAAGGCCGACTTCGCTACAGTGAGCCCAGGTGGACACCAAACCATGGCTGTCGTTTCCATTTGACGGACCTAAGCCTGCAAATGGGAAGGAAAATGTGTCTGGTGTCGGGAACTTCAGGGTCATCCACAGGCTCAATGGATGCTTCTTTGGGGAACCTGCCTTCAGAAATTTTGGGAACCATGCCATTGTCGAATAGTAAAAATGCGGTATGCAGTAAAAGGCATCAAATGATATCAGAAACACACATGTTTTTATTTTTAAAAGTATAAAAATTTTTTTTGGGGGTGTTGCTCAATGACGATACTAGGGGCTTTTTAATGTCTCTTTTTTGTCTTTCTTTTTCGCGACGGTTGCTGATGGTGAATTTTATGAGGGTGAAGAAAACGAGTGTGACGACAGAGGAGAGGACGAAGATGACTGCGAAAGCGAGCTTTTCGTCTACCTTAAACTTCGAAGTATTTAAAATCTCGTGGACGAATGCGAAACTCCTGTCTAGCCCTTGATAATAGATGATGTTCTCTTGGCAAATCGTAGCGAAACCCCAGAGGACTTCGTCGATGATGACGGGCGCAGAATTAATTCGATGATTCCAGCAAATGTTCCAGGTAAAGACCAAACATCGAAAACGTATCTTCTCGGAGATTATATGGCATTTTTCTGCTTCTAACGCCCGCGTGCAAAAAGCCTTAAAAGCTTCATGGCATTCCTTTCGGTTCGCCAACCTCCCAGGCTGAACTTCGATTGGAGGACCGATCGGTGTATTAATCGGACGAGTCCAAACATTCGCAGTCTTCTTCGCATCTTCATACCCATCCAAAATATCCTCAAAGTCTTTTTCGATAAAAACACTCGGCCATTTCGTCTTTAAGTCTTTACATCCATCTTTCTGTCTAATTTCACCAAAATTAAACCCGACGAAAAGTCTCTGATGGAAACCTCGAAATCGAAGACGTTCTCATATGGATATTTGATAAGTCCGATGAGACGATACGCTTCTACTTCTTCACCGTTGATCAAGCGATAAAAGTTTCCTAGCGGTACTGAAGAATTCGTTGCCAAACAAGTCGCCAGCGTCAGAACGAACGAATCATCGACAACTGCGAAGAAGCATCGATCTATTCCTTCCGGGCATGCCGAAGCCCGTAATCAGACCAATGATCTTCAATAATATATCCTCCAGCTAACGCGCAAAAGAATAAAATCAACATATTTAAAATCATATGTTAAAATTCTGCATTTAGAGAGGTACTGTAGGCAAGTCTTTGACCATTGATTTCTTCCTACAGCATATGGGTAAATGCTAGGAGGAAATATAGGAAGAAGGATAGGAGATGCGCAAGGAGCAGAGAAGTAGGCAGGACAACCAAGGATCTTTGCTGTTGCTTGGGCGACGCTTAAAGATGGGGAGCCTCAACGTCCTAGAGTCCTTATTAGTCATGAGAGAAGAACTGCGACCTGAACGACGTAGCATTTCTAATTCAAAAATAAGAAGATCCATTCAGCAAAGCTAGGTTCCGGAGGAACAGGTTCAGTAACTGGTTCTTTTTCTTCTTGTTTGATATTGGCTTTCTTCTTTTTCTTAGTAAACATCATCAATGAAGCAAAGACAAGGCCGATGACGACGATCATAAACGCGACGGCGAATAGAGCGAAGCCTTGTTCGATCTCCTTAGTGACCTTCGTATCATGAATGAAGTGGTACATAAACGCCAAACTTCGGTCAAAGCTTTCATAAAGATGACATTTCGATGGCAATAGGTAACAAAACCCCAAAATACGTCTCGGATGAATACAGGAGAAGAGATAACTTCTCGCTTCCAGCATATATTCCAGCTGAACATCACGCAGCGCAAATACAACGTCTTGACCAAACTGCGACATCTATCTTTTTCTAAATGTGCGTCCGAAATGCAATAGTCGTAAAAAAGTTTTTGACATGTTTCTATCGTCTGAAGAGTTCCTAGTTCGGTCTTGATTGGTTCATCGGTGTCATTACGTGCCCATATTTGTGCAGTATCTCCTATCGATTCATGTCTGTCCAAAATGTCTTCTAAGTCTTTCTCGATGTATACAGTCGGCCATTGTATGCTATTGACAACTTTGTCCCTTCTGTCAAGTTTGAACAGCGCAAAATCTTTAGACATGTACGGAAAATAATTTGATGGCTCACCAAATTCGATGTATGGGTACGTCATTATGCCTGATGGACTTCGCGATTCTCCAAGATCTCCATCGATGTTTAGACGGCGGAAAGAACATGGAGGGAGAGAATTTGAAGAAGTGACATTGAAACCTAAAGGGGCGTATTTGAAAGAAAAACAGCTTGCTATGGACAAAACGAACAGGTCATTGACGGTAGCGTAAAAGCAAAGATGTTTCAAATCTCCCACTTTCCACAGACCGAATCCGTCCATTTTTCTTCCTGATAACCATCAACATAAATTAACAATAAAAACAACACTGCCACCATATTAATTTTAAAATCATATGTGAGATGACAAAAGTTTTATTTAGTGTCAAAAATGAGAAGATCCAGTTTAATGTTCCAAACGTCGGAGGTTGTGAAGGTTGTGGAGAAGGCGTACGATCAACTGATTTTTCGGATATCGACTCATTTTTGGGGTCGCGAGTAAGTTTGTAAGCGCAGAAGAAAATGGCGGCTGTGACGACGACTAAGAAAACGACGACGCCGAAAGCCACTCCATGGCCGACCACCAAAGTCGACTCGCCCGGAAGAAGACCGTAGATGAACCCGAAACTTCGATCCAGTGGTGAATAGAACGTATCGCACATAGCAGAATTTGACGAATCCCCATAACGTCGAATCGACTACGACAGGTCCACCGGAGAGCTTATCTGAGCATTCTTCATCAAGATAAACGCACCGGAAATGCATCGACTTCGTCACATTTTTACACGATTCTTGATTCACCAACTGTTTGCTCGAACACAACATCGTTTTGTACGACTCAGTACAATTATTTTTTGGCAGTAAATATCCTCCGATTCCGACAATGTTCCTGAATATCTCAAAATCAAAGCCGCCTTACTTTGATATTCTAAATCGTCCAAAATATCCTCAAGATCGTCATCAATGTTATCTGGATATTTTGGCACTTGATATTCGTTTCTTGGTCTGTGTGTTACCAATGATAAGTCATCGGAAGTCAACCAAAGTTCCGTCTTTTCCTACGGGTATCCGGATTAGAGGAGTAGATGAGAATTCTTCTTGCGTAAGGATAGGGTTCCACGCCGGTCATCACCATGTCTTCAGAAAGACCGTCCTTCGTGAACAGCTTGATTTGGTATTTGGGCAATGCCGTTGCGTTTTCGAGCGCTTTGAAGTAGTTGCTGAAGCAAACCGTGAATGTTAAGACATTTCTATCATTGACAACGGAGAATAAGCAGTGCGGACTTCTGACATTGGTTTCTTCGACGAAACCGAATTCGCTCATATGATCTTCGACAACATAAGCGGACGTAAACGAAATAAAACAAAATTTAAAAAATAACATTTCGCACAGATGTTCGAAATTCCGATGGCGCTAATGGATCCCTTTGATTGATATTTCCTCTTGAAACTCGCCTTCCATAAAAGGACCGCTAATATCACCCAAAAGAGGGTTCCTCATCAACGAAACGTTTTGTTTTGATTATTTTTGAAAAAAACACTAGAAAAAAATGAGGTCAGGGACGTGAGAAACTCTTATATCATGCTCTGGTTGGTCCGGTAGCTCCGCAAGTAAAACCAAGGCCGCTGTTGGAAAAGCGTCCGTTGAGTAATGTTACACAATGGCTTTTAAAAAAAGAATTCCCCCCTTTTTTCTAATTGCTCGTATAATAAGAACACTTTTCTGCTTATGTACTTTAACACGGAATGATTGATGATTTTTTTTTCAATCGGCAATCAACTCTTTTGATTATTCGGTTTTCTACACCTTTTGGGACTAACGAGTTTATTGAAAAGACTTTTTTTGTAGTGTCACTTTCGCGACTATTAACAACGTCCAATGTCGGTTCAGACAAGCAAACTGCGGGAAGATTCATAAGGCAGGTTTCAGATTATTTAAAATGGTCTTCGTTGGTCTGTGTCCGGTATTTATAATACCAATCATCTTAAGCTGTTTAGGCCCTAAAAAGAGCACCAATAGTCAAATCTATGGCATCCAGCTGATCTAAGCAGGTTCAGACAAGCAAACTGCGGGAAGATTATAAAGGCAGGTTTCAGATTATTTAAAATGGTCTTCGTTGGTCTGTGTCCGGTATTTATAAGACCAATCATCTTAAGCTGTTTAGGCCCTAAAAAGAGACTCATGGTCAAATCTATGGCATCCAGCTGATCTAATCCCTCTCGAAAATGGCGAAACCGTGGGTAGAAGACGAGCAGTCACGAGACCCAGCTTTGACTCACCCCGCTCTATCGGTAAAACTTACGCCTGGCCGACAACTTCGACCTCCTGGAAAGACCAAAATGTATGATCTTAAGCTGTTTAGGCCCTAAAAAGAGAACAACTTATGGTTAAATCTATGGCATCCAGCTGATCTAAGCAGGTTCAGCAGGTTCAGACAAGCAAACCGCGGGAAGATTCATAAATACAGGTTTCAGATTGTTTAAAATGGTCTTCGTTGGTCTGTGTCCGGTATTTATAAGACCAATCATCTTAAGCTGTTTAGGCCCTAAAAGAGACTCATGGTCAAATCTATGGCATCCAGCTGATCTAATCCCTCTCGAAAATGGCGAAACCGTGGGTAGAAGACGGCAGTCACGAGACCCCGCTTTGACTCACCCTCTCTATCGGTAAAACTTACGCCTGGCCGACAACTTCGACCTCCTGGAAAGACCAAAATGTATGATCTTAAGCTGTTTAGGCCCTAAAAAGAGAACAACTTATGGTTAAATCTATGGCATCCAGCTGATCTAAGCAGGTTCAGCAGGTTCAGACAAGCAAACCGCGGGAAGATTCATAAATACAGGTTTCAGATTGTTTAAAATGGTCTTCGTTGGTCTGTGTCCGGTATTTATAAGACCAATCATCTTAAGCTGTTTAGGCCCTAAAAAGAGACTCATGGTCAAATCTATGGCATCCAGCTGATCTAATCCCTCTCGAAAATGGCGAAACCGTGGGTAGAAGACCGAGCAGTCACGAGACCCCCTTTGACTCACCCTCTCTATCGGTAAAACTTACGCCTGGCCGACAACTTCAACCTCCTGGAAAGACCAAAATGTATGATCTTAAGCTGTTTAAGCCATAAAAAGAGAACCAACTCATGGTCAAATCTACGGCATCCAGCTGATCTAAGCAGGTTCAACATGCTCAGACAAGCAACTGCGGGAAGATTGATAAAGACAGGTTTCAGATTATTTAAAATGGTCTTCGACTCACCCCTCTCTATCGGTAAAACTTACGCCAGGCCGACAACTTCATCCTCCTGGAAAGACCAAAATGTATGATCTTAAGCTGTTTAGGCCCTAAAAAGAGAACAAACTTATGGTTAAATCTATGGCATCCAGCTGATCTAAGCAGGTTCAGACAAGCTAACTGCGGGAAGATTCAAAAGGCAGGTTTCAGATTACTTAAAAATTTCTAAAAATATACCACGTTGAAATAGAATATAAAAACTTACAAAAATAAGTAAATAATCTATTTTAACCTTTTAGAAGGTTTTACTCTTTTAAAAGTCTGGAGTTTTTACACTGGTTCATGAACTGTTCGACCAACTTACACCAAATTTCCCTAAAGCTCTTGAACCAAAATTGGCCTAAAAACGCTCATAAAATAACACTGTTGCGTAAAAATACGTTAGTCCGATGATGGCAAAAAAATAATAAATAAATAAATAAAAAATTGTGCCCGATTAGATAAGATTTTGCCTGGGCATTTTGCTCATTGAACCTTTACCCCTATAGTGCTTCTTTCTAGCTAAATTGAAACTCGCTGAACAGACCTACCCTTTTTAGAATCTAGTGGTCCAATAGGCTGGGTAGTAGCTACTGCTCTGAGTGCCCTGGGGCCCAAGCCAACATTACTGTTGAGCTGTATGTTTTCTGCAGGCCCTCTAAGCAGTTCCGCGAGGTATTCTCCGGAGCAGCTAACGCTTTTAGTTAGAAACGAAAATCGGACAGAAATAAATAACATTGCTGCGTTTTCCCGCTTATAAAATCTAGTTGAGCTGAACATAAAATGTCATATACAATGAATTAACTAGATAGCGTTTACTTTAACATGTTTCTTTCTTCGATGTTCTTCTCTGGGTTATAAATAGATAAAACCCTTGGAAAAATACACTTTTTTTTTTAAGAAACCCAAAATCTAATTTGAATGATATGATCATGTTAATAAACTGCATGACCCAAACATCATGGAATGACGGCCAAGTATCTAAACTTGAAAAAACGTGCTTATAACATGTTCCCTAACCTATACCATTACTCCATTTTTGAAGAATTGAATTTTTATTTTCCTTCATATTTTTGTTTCTCCATGTTTCTCCCTTGTTAATTTAATTCCGGACAGAAAACGCGACGCTGGTGACATTCGTGCCACGTCAAAAATAGGAATGTCCGGCCCCAGAAATAAACTGGAGCCAGTTTTTTATGCATTGGACAGACTTATATTTGGACTTCTGCTTGAGAAATTCGTAAACATAACATTCTTGAGCAAAAAGAAGAAACAACCAACCAATAGTTTATACAAAATATGGTCTACAATTGGCACGATATTCGCCTGTGTTTTTTGCACAATTACATCTTTCGTAACACCTTGTTCACTACTTAGCTCTCATTTTCTTAATTTCAGTCATTTTTATGTAATTGCTGTCGATGGTCTTTCATTATGATTTCTCAATGTTCAAATGAAGGTCTGAAGGAGTCCTGCCCTATTTTCCTAAATTGACAATAGTAGAGCAAGAAGCGGTCAAGGGCCAAATCAAAGGTCCCCTTAGCAACCATTCAGTAGATGACGTCAGTTTTTTGGCTCCCAACCCTTTGCCCTTTCACGCGCAAACTACAGATCTTCCGAAGACTAACTGCTTTGCCCTACTTTCTTATTTCTTAGAAATTTCCTTCGTTTTCAGAGAATTCTTTATAACAATTTTTGCAATCAATAAAAGTTGGAAAGTTAAGAAAAAATCTAGAGTTATGTAATTTTACCGTTGATAGGAAGGTCTTCCTTTGAGATAATTTGTAAAGCTTGTTTTTAGAAAACTTATAAAGTAAAATCCCTTCATTCCATTTCCTCATACCATTTTTATGTTTATCAAATGTTCCAGTGATTTCTTAATGTTTTTTTTTTTTCTTTTTTTATTTTGTGGCTTTCATTGAGTTTTGATACAAAGTTGCAGTGCATTTTTTTTTTTTGCTTTTTAGCGCTATTTAGATTGGTCGTCCGGAAGGCTCGTCCCTATCAGTGACAAATATTTGTGATAGCGCAAAAATGATATTTCTTACTATTGCAGCATTGAATTATGTAACTGACATTATCGCGTAAATTGCGATGAAATTACTATCATAGCTCTCTTTTTCTCTCCCTCTCTCTATATGAATCTAGAATACCTTCCATATCAATAATTAAGTTTTCCGCGAAGGGCGAAATTAGCCTGTGCGGAGGAGTATGAGGGCTGATATTGATCCGCATAATACTAGCCGCTTGGAAAACCTTTTTTCACTTGAATGAAAACACCTTTGACCTAGAACTATCCTCCTGCCGACCTTTTCCATTGTTGTTTTCGTTTTATTCGAATAGCCTACTGGAATTTCATCGACCCATTCACGTGGGCAAAGAACTTTTTTTTTCTTACAAAAATTGGTGTCTCTGACAATAAGTAGAGGCTACTTTCTAATCATCAATGATTATTTTTTTATGAAGTCAGTCCACGCAAATAAATTTGTTAGAAGCCATAATTCTTGTGGCGACCTCATTTCGCCATTAAGTTCTAACATTCAGAGATACTACAGGGAGGTTTAAATTTTTTCAGCCAATAATTTGGCAGCTTCCTAGTGGTCTTCACCGATCATAAAATCATGGCGCCTGCTTTTTGGTTGCTACTTTTTATAATTTCCACCGTTTAGATCTTCACAAAATTCACACCAAGTATTACTTCTGTCGTTTTAATTATCATCTTTCATATCTACTTGAGGGAAGCTTTTTTCAAAATTCGCTAAGACTCTTTTTCTCCCCATTTTTTAAAGAAGAACCATTGATCGGAGTATATCCAGACTTTATACAGCATGAATCATTGATGATGTCATTAATGATTCCTGGAGTTATGGGAATTACTTTCGATTTTTCGAACTAATCAATTTTCAAGGTTGAGGGAAAAAACTAGTTAACGCACAGATTCAAGATGAGTCGTAAAATTGTTATTGTTTTATAAAGTTTAATGTTTTAGTATTTAGAGGCCATTTATGAGCATTGCGCAACTACATTTTGTTCTCCACTTATATAGTTGAGGAAGCTGAGAATCGTGAAGGTGGGGAGAAAGGATGAAAGGGAGCGAATGTTTTCGAAACGGTCAATATTTACGCCTCAGCTGTGCCCCGTTTGCGACTGTGCGCCGGATCCGACGTCAGTTTCTCATCGTCCCTCGAGTATAGCGGGTCACCCACTTTCTCTAACGAAGTCGAAATAAAAAAAAAATCAAAACAAAACAAAAAACGACAGTTAAACTCAATTTTATGAGTTGGAATGGTCCTTGGTTTCTCAACGCTAATTCTGAAAATATTGTGAACCGATTTCTGGATATTTGTTACATGAGAGAGAATTCTTTCGTACCATTTCTAATCTGCGGAAGACCTTTTAAGTTTTTCTCTTTCGGTTATCGAGAACGCTGATATGTACTAAAGTTTAACTTTTTTAAATTTTAAACTTTTCCTTTTTTTTTTTTTTATTTTATCGATTTTTAAAAGATTAACTACGTATTTTATCCTGAGAACAATCTGTGATCCTTCAGTGTGGTGTTCATTTATTTTTGTGTAGTTTTGTGTTTTTATTATTTTATTTTATAAAATCTCAAAGAAGTCTACCTAAAAACGTAAGTAACATATTAACTTTTATTTAATCAAAATTATGATTTTCTATTGAAATGAGTTCCATAAATGTTGCTAAAATTATATTAGTTCCAAATAATTGATAAAAACGAAGAAAATATTCTGTTTAAAATTCAAGGTCAAATGATGTGTCATCAATGTCATCATCATTTTTTTCGCGAAGGTTCTATGGCTACTGAACAAAATATGCTCCTATTTTGCATGATAAAACATACTATAATTTTAGGTATTTTATTTGGCATTTTGTGTAGCTCACAATATTATTAGCGCTTCTGACTATTCTAAATTTCAGCGAATTATTGAAAGCCTCAAAAAAAACCAAACCTTTAAGGAGTGACAGGAAATATGGTGGGGATTGGATATTGTGAGGTAAGGAATTTCTGGAACTGCATACCTGCCAGAAATTTAAAAAGGCTTTTCACGTCAGATCAATATGGCGGAAAAAATATATAACCTCGAAAACCTTAGGACCTGTCCATGTATTGCAGCACTGAGGTTTCCTTACGCTTATTAATTTCATATTTGCAAATTTTATTTGAAATGAAAATGAAATTTTATGTGTGTCATAATATAGAGATATTCCCAAATAAAATCTTTTTATTTTAAAAAGATCTTTTTAAAATAAAAAGATTATAAAAGAGTTATTACGTCACTAATCAATATGGCGGATTCCTGCGTTCTATCTAACCTCTAAAACGCTTTTAAGTTGTGCAGTGGTTATGCCCTTCATCATTTTGGCTTATGGATCCTCCATGGTCCCTCTTGGTCGTTTGATGAATGATCTAGATTATAGACTCTTTTCATGATATAAAAGCCAGATTTTTGCTGTTGCCATCATTTTTACGTAGTATTTGGTACCTAAACACTGCTAGAATTTTAAATAAATAAACTAAATATGTCAATCGATATTCGGTTCATATGGAGACGTGTTATTGAGTTCTGAGTAGGTAGAGAAGGGGCAGAGGATCACTGGGCACACATCTAGGTAGAACTTACTGTCACATCCATACCTACTTGTTCAATCTATGAAAGGCTCCCAACTTCTTTTTCTTGTTCAACTTGTTTGTTCAATTTTTCTGTTGATCATCTCAGTTATGTTCCCTTACTGCTTGGATAATTTTATCCAAAATTCTTTATCAGTTGTTCAGTCAACTTGACCCAGTTTCTAAAACTAGTCATTTTTATAAAAATAAATTAAAATTAATTATTTTTCCCAAAAATGGACATAACGAGGGCACCCCTCCGCTATTATTAATTGCCCCTTGTTTGCGGAGACACTCGAGGGTCGGTTCAAGTCAAATAATCCTCGAGACAAAAGGGCGAGTCTAAAATTATTGTTGAAATTGGCCAAATTACTGTTAAAAGGTTTATTTTTAGTTTATTCTCGTTTCCACAATATCGAGTGTTTTCCATTTCGGAATTATTCAATAGTTCAAAAAGACTGAAATAGATCCCTTGGCCTAGTTTCGAACTCATAAAAATCTTCTGTATGAGTAAAATGAACATTTTAAAAGCGGTGACATTAAAGTAGAGGACACATCTTGTCTCTTTATTTTGAAAGCAATATTCGTTCTTAACCATCATGGCTAATACTAATTTGTTATTTGGGGAAGATTCAAGGGGACACCAAATCAATTCACTGCTCTATTCCCATCGAAGGATGCAGGGCTCCGAGAATCACGAAGGCACTTAGTTTTTGAGGCTTCCACCATTCCCTTCTCCAGGTAATACTCTACAATCTAGGTAACACATTCTGTCCTTTCGTTCCTTAAAAGTATACAACTGCACAAAGCAATCGATTCGCCAAAACCTTCATAATTTTGGGGTTTTCTGTTTAGTGAATAATAGTTTTCTTTTTCAACATTTTCCGGAATTCTTCGACCCTGATTTGGGGACGTTAAAAAGAAGGTTGTTAAAAAAATTCAAGGATGAACTAATTTACTCTTTGAAGTGCTACTTCGCTTGTATGAAAAACTATGTAAACCACCTAAAATTACATCTAAAACATTCTGTGACCCCAAATCTCCATTTACCGTTATAATACCGTTTAATTTCGGAAATTACTCTGGATCGAACAACGTTTTTCGAGTTTCTCAACATGGGTTTCTTATCAAAAAACGTGCGATGTCCTCGTAGATTCCACTTCTGCACGAAAGATTCGAACAAAAGGGTCGTCTTGTGGCGAAAACGTCCGCCTTTTTTGTCCGAGCGACCTCGTTTCCAGATTTCCAAGGATGACCTATTAATAGAATTTTGTTTTTGAGTAAGAGTCCACCTTTTAGAAAACTTGAAGTATTCCAGGAAACGTTTTTATCGTGAAAAATGTCTTTCGTAAGTCTTCTTCGGTGAAAGGGAAGTTGCAAGTCGTATTTCATAACAGAGAAAACGTTCAATTTTACCTTTCGTGCTCTGATTTTTGCTCAAAATTTACAGCACCAGTCACTCTATTCTTATCGTATCTGGCAACCCTTTGTGAACTAATGAGCTCATTCATGATGTCAGAGATGATGCCAATATTTTGTTTATTTTAGATTAAAAATGTAGGCGTTTTTTTTCGTTCTTTCTTTAGAGTTTGGGCTATTATAAAAGATTTTTTCTCCTTGTTTATAAACAGTTAAAAATTTTGTACCTGCTGAGACACCGTTTTATATATAGGATGCCCAAATTAGTTTTTCTGATTACCCACGCGTTGGGATGGATTTAAAAAAACACCCAAACGGAAATTTACCAGGTATTGATTGGACGGTTATCAAACAGGTCATCTTGCTGTCATGTCATGCGTAGAGCCTATCATTTACAATCGATGTAGGAGCCTAAAATATTTATTGCTTCTTAGGCCAATACCGACAGAATGCTGCTATTTAGGGTCTGAGAATGGAAAAACCCCAGTTTAGCACGAATTCTTAAAACTGCAAGTTTTGATGAAAACATTGTTATTATTTATCGCACGGCACGTCATGCCCGAGGGCTCGTTAAAATTCTACGAACGTTTAAATTTTTACCGAATTTGAGTTTTGCGTGTTATTTCAATGAATTTTCGTTCTCGTCTTATCGACCTCGGAGATAAAAGGTGAAAAACCTGTTGTTTATTAGGGTTTTTCTTTTTCAGAAAAAAAACAACAATAAAAAACCATTTCTTTTGCCTCTACCATTCATTATTGTGTGCTGAAAAGTGGCAAGACTGTATCCAGGGAATCAAGGAAATCCTTTTATCATCAAAGCTCACCGACGGAGGAAGGCCGGTTAAATTTTAAGTATTAGGGTCATTAACCAAGGCCTAATTTCATTCCACATTGCTCCTCTGAAATTTGGCATCATGCGGTAGGTAATTTTAGTCTCTCTTAAATTCTTCTTTGGGTTAAAAAATCTCTGAAGAAGAAAACATCTATGTCTCTAGATTTTGGTCAAAACCATAATCGATATGAGGTATTTGACCTGAAATCGCGTGTTGTAAATTTTCAAATGTAATTTTTTCCCCTAATAGAAAGTTTCTGGTTATTGATCCTTGAAAATAACGGAAATGCCATCGAAAAACGCTTCCGTTTTTTCTGATTTATGGGTTAAGACATGGTTTTTGATTAAAGAAGTTCACTTCTCAGGGAGGGAAGTCGTCTGGCCTTGGGCCCGAGGGTCGATGTACCTTGAACGGGACTTGTTACGGTGAGTACCCGTACCAAATTGGGTAATCGGAGAATAAAATTCGCTCTCTGAAGAAAATGATTTTTGGGGATATTTAAGGAACGTGAAGATGTCAACTTCTTCCCTGTGGTTATTGATCAGCTGAACTCTCACGAGTACCCAGTGGAAAATTCCCAGACAGCCTGTCTTTTATCCTGCCCACCCACCCATGTTCTCTCTCTCCTTTCCACTGTTACCTGAGTCACTTGCAGTTTTCCCCCCTTCACAACCCGAGGTCAACTTTCATTTTTTGTGTTGAAAAAACGTTTTTAAAATGACTAATGATTTAGGCAAGTCAATCCCACTTGGCAAGCAAAAAGAAGACTTTTTCATAAACGTCAATGATGAACCATTTGCGTCACTTTAGATGATGAAAAATAATTAGCTATTAGTGGTTTAAACTGAACCGGATCTTACTTAGCAACCAAGAATGAACCAGTTTCATCAAGTGCTGAAGTTCATGAAATATCAATGCAGAGCAAATATTTTTTTTTTTCTAATCTAATCGATCTCTTCCTTTTCCTGAAATGCTGTTAAGGAAATATATTGACAAAAATTTATCGCCAATGATAATCTGAATTTTGCTCGATGCTCAAGGATATATCGCAATATCCAATGAGGAACGAGGAAGAAACTCATGTCATGTGACCCGCATCTAGAACGGAACAAGTAGTTTCAAGTTCTTTCGTGACGTTTTAGGACTTCAAAAATTCAATAAAAGCGCAAACAAAATCTCTTGTTTGTATAGTAGTTTTTGAAAGTGATGATGCAACGTTCAGGCGAATTTTCGTAGATTCAAACCAGTTTTTGGTTGTTTTCGTTTGTTGAACAGAAAATTATGCGGGTATTTAGGAATTGATTGAACCAAAAACCTTGAGATTGTGCGGGCGACTAACTAGATCGAAAATCGTTTTTTACCCGGGGACTGTCGTTTTGGCTCGCGGATTCCGAATTTTTAGGGTCACTGGGTCGTTGGAAACAACAAGGCCGCCGAAGACACACGGCCCCAGACATTTTATCGATTTACAAAGGGTACGAAGTTATATAAAGTCAGGGAATGGGTATTAATTGATTAGATTGGAATCACGCCCAAGCGTTTCACGAGCCACTGTGCATTTGGGTGAAGAAGTGCCAATGAGAGGAGAGAGGAAAAAAAAATTATATCTCGGGTCAGTTTTAACTTTTTGCTAATTTTCAACAGACATATAGCAGACATAAGCGCATTTAGGTAACCTCAATAGAATTTTTGTATCTGCTGAGCTGAATCATCAGTAAACAAAGTAAACCCCTTCACTTTTAAGTTACACCTCACTAAAAAACTGTAAAATAAACCAAACTCTTTGAAATTTAGACTTTTTGTATGTCTGTACGATATCAAAATGGACTCTAATCTTTGAATTTACGCTCCACCGATATCACGTTAGGTACTATCTGACGATAATGTTTTTTCCGCGTGTACAGCATGCGTAAATTAATTAAATTAATTAATTTTTTTTTTTTCAGATCTAAGGCAATAAATCTCCTCAATTTTTAAGACACGTTTCCAGTTTGTTTTCTGAAGTTCCTTGGTGAGTTTTCATTATTTTTAAATTTTAAATAGTGGGTAAGAAACCGTCTTTGTCATGTTACCTCATAGTTCCACCACTGTCGAAGGATTTTTTGGACTGCGGTTTTGGTTTATCCATTTTGGCTCTTATACTCCGAAAACGGCCTCTTGACTTAGGGTCAAAAGGAGAAAAAAAATTAAATATCTGGGGGGAAAATTGGCACTGTCTTAGGAATTTAAATTGGATAATCTCGATGATTTATACGATCGCTCTTGCGAATCGCCTGTTGAAAAACGTTTTGTGCCTTTCTTAATTCGAACAGATTTACATAAATATAGCGCTAGATAGGTCCAGTGACTTATAATCCTTGGTTCGATCCCAAATTTATACACCTTTTCGTCGGCTAAGACTTGCCAAATTTCTAAGGTATTTTAATTTTCAAAGTCTAGGACACACGTAATGAGAAATCTAGACTAATGTTCAGATTCCTTCTTGCTTCAGGAAACCATTTTGTAAAACAAATTTTAATGGGTCGTAAAAAAGAGTAAAAACAAAATTTCTTTAAATTTTTACTTAACTACAATTTTATTCATAATTAGCAGTCAAGCCATCGTTCTATGAATGTGAAACAAGATTTTAAATTAAAAATTTTTCGAATTTTTTTGGTTTTTGGCGCTTCTATTTTCATTGAAAACGTGTTTACTATGAAACTATTACTCATCTAAAGGAGGGAAAAAAAATTTGACAAGAATCCAAGATTCCATGAGTTGGAGCCAGTCAAATGTCGTTTTAAGAAACCGTGTTAATTTGGCGCGACTTTTTTTCTCTCTAAATCCCTCTGTTTTTATGACTCAAAAAGGAAATCAAGACAGTAAGGTCATTTTGAAGTGAACTTCGCGTGGTTTCCACTGACACATTTTAGGCTTCGTTAAAAAATCCTGGCTCCAACTTCAAACAGTTTGTTGGCTTATGGATGATCTGCTATGTTTATTTTAGTCGATTAGATAGATAGAAAAAAACCAGGATGGAGGTCTTTTGTTTTCATTTCTTCCCTCATATCCTCTCTAAACATGCGATATGATCGAATTTTGAACTATTGGGAAAGAGATTCCCTCCATACATAATAGCCTCTAATAATTACGCCGCATTTAGTATATTATCGCTGATAAACGAATTGACTCAACACGTTTGAGTCGTTAACTCAGCTTATCAGTATTTAAACGGCATTCGAGCAGACAAGTTTCGATTTATTCCCCTTTCAAAACTTACCTAATTTTTAAAACCGGAATAAGTTACGTAGGAAATAAACACCATCTCTTCGTTGCACAATATTTGAGGAGGTAAAAAAAAATTTCTTTTTGTTTTGTTTTCGCGAAGATGAGTTAAGGCATTTATAAATACGGTGATACGCTCCGAATGTAACATTCCGCGGGCTTTAGCCAAAAAATTTAGTGAGACCTATCAGTTCCCTGCTCGGACTTCTCTATTTATAAAACGTGGAGGCCGAATTCAACAAAATGCTGTAACATTTTCTTCGTGATGCAAAAAATTGACTTTTCAAACCCAATTAAAGAAAACGTGGTTTTTACCTTATTGCGATTTATAGGTTGAGTTATCATGAGATGAAAGGTCAACACGAAAGTCGATTAATAAAGGATTGAATGAAGATTGTTTTTGGCCTCGTTTCAGACTTTTTCCATGTTTACCACCCCTAAATAGTGACCTAAACAACGCCTCTTGTAAACAGTGCCTTTTCCGACTTAATTCCGTTCGCCAACAAACTTTCAAAAGGCGAGAGATCAGCAGCAAAAAATTTTTTTAATCCCCACGTGGCCTTTTAAAGGGCAAAGAAACCGCCTTTTTGGCTCTCTTTCAAAATCTCGCTCGTGGAACAAGTTTACGGCCGAACGAAGTCCTCAACCGGAAAAAAAATATTCCGTAGTTTTAAAATAGATACCTGGAAGTCATACGTTTTTACGCATTTTCTCAATGTGGACCAGCAGTTTTTTACGCCGGACTTTTCGGCTATTCGAAAATCCCTCCTCCCCTCGCTCTATGATTTTTATTTTATCGAGAAATCGATTTAATTTCACTTAACATATGATTTATTTACGTATTTAACATAATAACATTTTTTATTTCACATCTGTGTCAGAGATTTCTTTTCGTGTTCGTTTTGAACGTGAGAGATTTAAAAAGTGTAAATATATTATATATCTTTTTTCGTCTTATTATTTAAATATCTTCAAAAAGAGATTATAAATAATAAAATCAAGACTTCTGTTGGATTTTTATCTCGTTTACTTGAAAATTTTGGTAAGGTTAGTTTAAAGAGGTTAAAAAAGAAATGCTCCTGGGCCTCCTTCAAAATTTCAAAATACAAAGTTAGTACTTAATTTTTTTAAATAGAATTTTTAGTAATTATGTTTGTTTTGCACTCAATTTGAAGGATCCTCGAGTGACCAAAAAACGTTCTTTAAAATTAACGATTTCATCAGCTTTACGTAATTTCTAATCGTTCAATTCGACGATTAACTCGTTAAAATGAAAGATTTTTAAAAGCGGGTTTAAGTGACTTTTAAGTTTTTTGTTCAAAAACCTTGAAATTTATAAATTTTTTGTTTCATTTTTAAAAAATCCTTGAATGGGAGCCCTTAAATAAATAACCAACGGTTTTAAATAGAATTTAAACGTAAAAACCCTCCATTCTAAAGGTATAAATATTTATTTCCTCCCCCTTATTTCTTTTTTAAGTCAGCCTTGAAAGTTGAAAACGATGGGAATTTTTGTTTTTAATTCAACTTGAATTTTCAGAAGAAAAATGGCTTATTTGACCAGTTTTCCCTGGTATAGAGACGCGAACAACAAGATTGCTATGATGTTTTTACTTTTAAAAAGCTTTTTCGATCCAAAATCTCTTCGAATTTTCAGGTAATCCGTCTTGTTGGGTCTCGTCACAGTTTTTTCCATGCATGTGTCGGTGAACCAATTGTCCAATAATGAATAAAAATTGCGGTGTTTCTGTATATTTGGGTTAAAAGATAAATTAACACAAGTGATGAATCCTTAAATTATTTTTAAACGTTTTCAGCATTATTCTTTTGTCCCATCATCCATGATTTTCCCATGATTCATTTTTTTCCCGATAATGTTTTAAGTGTTGTATCATAATCCAAACTGGTTTCTTTACTCTTCAAAGATAAGATTAAGGTCTTGATATTAAAATGAAAAAAACCGTGACATTTTGTGTATTGTTGTTCCAGAGTGAAATTAAATAAGCTGGCTCTCGGTATGGTCTACCTTCCCGGGGATTGGGGACTCGGCGATTTAGAAAAAGGACGAAGACTCAGCCATGAACTTCGTGATGCCGAACAGGATGTCTCTCTTCTTCCCCTTAATAATCAGCAGCTAGTATACAGTTAATTCCACCAGTGGAAGATTAGATGAACTACAACTTGCAACCTCCATTACTGTTGAGATTCCAGCTTCTCATTTTGAGCTTCAGAAACAGCATTTCATACAAAAATAGAAAAAGTTGATTTAAAAATTTTTTTCTGCATTAGATTGATAGTTTACCTAGATAATTTTTTTTTTTTATTTCCAAGGCCCGTGGAATTTAAAGATAATCTTTATTACATTTTATCTTTTTTTTTATTATTACTTAATCTTTAAAGGCTGTCTGATGACTATAATTTTTTTTTTTAGAACAAAGTTTAATTTTTTTTTTCTTCCCAGGTCGGAGGCCATACTCGCCTCCTCCTCCTTGATGAAGGGACAATTTGCAAACCCTTAAACAAAAGGGAGCTTGAGTTCTACCAAAACATTCCTGATGACATCAAACCTTTCGTGCCGAAATACAAAGGTAAATATCAATTCTTTAAAAAAAATATTCCAGAAAACCAAAGAGAAAAGGCATATTTTTTTCATTATTTTTCATTTCATTCTTGTGTTTCTTGAAATTTTGTTTTTCAAGTATCATACGGATGGAAGATTTTTTTGTGAGTGGTGAGGCGTTTTTTTTTTTTTTTTTTTGACATTTTTAATTTTTACCCCCAACCCTTAAAAAAAATCCTCAAATATGGGATTTTTGTGTGTTTATTCCTTGTTTCCCCGCTATGGTTAGTTGCTATATAATGTGCAGAAAACTCTCATGTACTCGTAAATCAGACATGGAAGTGGTTGGGTACAAAGAGGGAGTCGAGAGGCGTCCGACGACCAAGCCAATTCATCCGCTTCTCAAACCTGGAATATCTACTGTGGGTATACCACCCTCAATCTAAATTAGAATAAATTTGCCTTTATCATTTGTATTTTTCATTTGCTTTTCACTTTTTTTCTCGTAATTTCAAATCAAATGATAAGGCGAAGAATATTTCTAGAATGCATGATTTTACTGTCTTTTGAGGGATCAGAAGCCATAGTACTGCATTCTAAAAATAAACTGACATCTTTGTTGTTTCTTATTTTAGTTTATTTATTTTTTGTTCTAAATGTTAAAAAAAGAAGATATGACAACATGGATGTACTTCAAAACACTGGTGTGGATGGTGGTATGTGTGTTCCACATTTATCATTCGCCACACATCATTCTTCTTTTTCAGGCATCAAAATTATTATATTATTACTAATAAATCTAACGACTTATTTGCTGTTTCAGGAGTGATGCAGGGAAGCGGAGATGTAAAAAAAAAAATACAGTCCGAGTTTCCGGGACGATTCAAATCGGCCAACAAAAAGAAAAAGAGATGACTATAAAAAAAAAAAATTGTTTTTAAAAATACTTTGTTTCAAATCG
>JACGAQ010002766.1:0-37173 GCA_014119065.1 Orius insidiosus
AATTCAGAAGGTAACTTTTTTAAGCGTCTGGAAATCCGAAGAAGCCTTGAAAAATCGTCCAGAGGAATGTTTGAAGTGATTATGCTTATGGAGGCTTCAATGTTACTCGAGAGGCTGCGAGTTTTGATCCTTGCAGGCATTGTAATACTCTCGATGGACGGTTTTTGGGAGGTCATCTAAATCTGTCTAGTTGTCGCCACTTTTTCCTGAACTCCTGAAGACTCCAATTTTCAACGGCTAAATCATTTTTCTTTTGACCGTTGCAACATTTTTGAAAATAAATCGTTTGGACTCTTCATTAACGTCGGACGCTTTCCTACTCGTGGGTAGGCGTTGCGGAACCTCAAACGTTGATGTTTAGAAGGGTACCCGAGGAGTAAAAGTAGGGCAAGCGATGAGTAAACACAGTACAGCGTGAACATTCACGCGTGTCCTCATCCACTTCGCCAACCCATTGACCTCCCATTTTCTTAAAATCAACACATTCTACATGCTATTCCAATTTAATTTATACACCCCATCTTCCCGAGTCGAGTTATTTCAATTTGAAAAGCCACCTGTTATACAAGTCCTCCGGTTTAAAAATCACTTCCAGAAACAGATAGGTAACAAGTATGCATTTCGGAGTTACGAGTCTTCTTCGTGTAAAAAAAAATGCGGAAGGATAAGGAGAATGTTGAAATACACAGAAACACCATCAACGTATCGAAGAACTTCAAGCAATTTTAGAGATGAAATAACCGAATGTGGCAATTCATAAGCTCAAAATCTTGTCCATCGATTATAAATGATGACACCCAATGAAGACAATTTGGATTTCGTAAACCCCCCAAAGACTTGAATACCCCTGAATTTCGAACTCAGTACGCAAAATGGCGACGAATCAACGCAATATGATCTTGGTTAAATGTGGAACATCGGATTGTGACGTAAGATTAAGTTAAATGATAATTATCACGGACGAACTAGTTTTATGTGGATGAGTCAGATTTAGAAGGGATCCTCTGAGGTCAGCTACTTTCCCAGAATCATTTTACTCCACAAATCTCATCGGCCTGTAAGATCGTAATTTCATCATAAGAAGGTACCTACATGATTTAACTTCGTCCTAAATTAACCATGATAAAAAATAAACAACGTTTTCATTTTAGGATGAAGAAGTAAAAATTATAATTGCGTTCCTTAAAAAATTTCTGGCTGCACCAATTAGAACGGAGAAAATTCCACAGCATACGGTAATGACTCAATGAGATTCCTTCTCAAAATGGCGATAGGAGAAATGGAATGTTGGTTTTAGCGAACAGCTAACGATCGTGAGAAACCTCGAGGCTATTAAAATCTAGGAACGCGGTAGCGTTCCGCCCCGCCAAGCAACACCCAGTCCGAGGACGTCAGAAAACGGTACCTACCAAGTGTATGTTTACTGGACGTCACGATTTGCGTTTTTCAGGTATCTGGATCTCGGCTCCCTGTGGACCGATCGACTTGAAATTTGCTACAGATTTACTTTGATATGTTATGAGTAAACGCTGAAAATTTCAAGTCGATCGGTCCACAGGGAGCCGAGATATAAAAGTCTGAAAACCCGGTTTTTCGCCTTTACCGTGTTCTTCTTCTTCTTCTTATTCAGCTAGACAAGGCTACAGCCTCTCCTAGCGCACCGATTGACTTGAAATTTTGCACAGAGCTTCCTTTCAACTTGAGCCAGTGCCTTTTGAAAGATTTACCCCGAAATCTTAACTTAAAAAAAAGTTAGGAACAAAAAACTGAAATTTTAGGGTAATTTTAGCCACTTTAACGGGTACACAGCCTGGAGACAAGACCAATCGACTTGAAATTGTGCACAGAGCTTCCTTCTGAGTTTAGCAATGAGGACGAGTATAGTAATGAGGACGGATTTCGGAAATGGGTCATCCAGACCCCTCAGGGTCAATTTGACCAGTGATCATTGTCTGTGGCGCCGGGTGTACACCCGATTTACACCATAAGGTCGAATTTCGGAAATGGGTCTTCCAGACCCCTTGGGGTCAATTTGACCATTAAATTATGATTGAACTTTTTAAAGCATGAGGTTAGAATGTACATTCCAGACTTGCTAAATGCCACTATCGGCTGGCTTAATTATTACGCTACATACGCTATTAATTTAATGCTACCATTTTTCCCGGGCAACTGAAACAACGCGCGGTTCTTTTAGGAGTTTTACGATTCATTTGAATTTAAACTACAAAAAGATATGATATCCCCACAAAAAACACCCCGTGTAAAGAACACCCCGCCTCGCAAAAATCCTTTTACATCAGCCGGAAAAAGTTGTGATATCAACTTCCCCGCCCTCATATGAGCGAGAAGAGTCGATACGCCCGAGTGGTAGGTACGATGATGTGAGAAGCATGATGCCCGTGCTCCCGTTTTCAATGCTCTCCTTGGCGGCATCGCGAAATGTTTGTTCACAGGGACGTAGTTAAGACGTGCTGTGCGTTCTTCGGGAAAAATCGTTATGATTCAAACACTCAGACATACGTAGATGAAGGCGTAGTGTCATGTGTGAGTACGGGGGGGGGGGGGGTATGTGTATGTATGTGTATGGGGTGTATACTAGTGATTAGTTAGGAACTCAGTGATAACACAGTAATTCTTAAGCGTTCCAGGGCTTGATAAATAACGGCAATCACTGATACAAAGCATTTCGCGATGCCGCCAAGGGGAGCATTGAAAACGGGAGCACGGGCATCATGCTTCTCACATCATCGTACCTACCACTCGGGCGTATCGACTCTTCTCGCTCATATGAGGGCGGGGAAGTTGATATCACAACTTTTTCCGGCTGATGTAAAAGGATTTTTGCGAGGCGGGGTGTTCTTTACACGGGGTGTTTTTTGTGGGGATAGGCATTATTTCGTAAATATGTAATACCTAGTAGACTTTTCGATAACATTAATTTTAACAAGAGCTCTCGGATAAGCCTTTGTTGCTAAACAAAATAAATGGCCATTTTTTATTTTTTTATTAGATCTTTTATAAGCTTATTCCCCATTAAAGATGGTAATGATGCGTTAAATAGTTAATTTTGAAGGGGAAACTGATTGTAGCCAGAAAAATGGCTACACGTGTAAGATTTCCTTTTATGATTATCTACCCAGAATCCTCCGTGAAGAGTGCTTGTTAAATGGTTTCTTTTTTATCCGTTGTATAACATCTTTGGTTACCAGAGTTTTATTTCGTCCTTTTTTTTCTCTCTCTCTCTATCCATACGAGCCGAATTTCACCCTCTTCCGTCGACAATACCGCCTCTGGGTTATTCCAAGTTGAACACCGACGACACACGGCTCCTCTGGAATTCAAACGAACTCTCACTTCCCCTTCAATTTTCTTCCATTCTAAAATTTTATTTCATCCTTATTATAAATGATTTAATTAATTCAGTTGTGAAAAGTGGTAAAATTTAATAAAGCATTCATTATTATTTTTTGTAACTCACATGTTGAAATTCAAATTTTTTTGCCGGTGACATTTTCACATTAATTAGGAATTTTATGCCCCCCCCCCCCAAAAAAAATCTATTTTAGAAATAGTGAAAGGCCCTAGGTGGGGGCTTTCCTGCCATATTGCTGATCAGAGCTCACGATTGTAACGGAAAAAAAACTCAGCCCAGGATTTTTTGAACCCCCTATTTTATTCCAGACTTTCACCCCGGAGACCAAAATGCATCAATGGTTCATCAAAAGATGTATTATTAGTTTTTTTAAATCTCACGTTTTAATGGCCAATTAAAATTGAACTAAACTTAAAACTCACGTACCTACTGGAGTTACGTAAAATTTTAAGTTAAACTTAAATAAAAAAAATGCTACTTTCTCTCCGTCAGGAATTTTTCAAATAAAAGGAAGAAGAGAAATAAAGAAGAAAAAAGAAATTAATGGGGCTTAAACTTTCCTAACTCCTTTATCTCCCAGTATTCAAGGGTGAGATTGATAATGAAAAAAACGAAATACCCTGCGCTGAAGTGGAATTTTTTTTTAATTTTTAAAATTAAAATAAAATTGTTACTTTTTCGAACAGGTTTTTCTGCCCAACCGGTTTATTTTTTAAAGAAAGGATAATTACTTTCCTAATTTTAAGCTACAATAATTTTGATCTCCACTTTTGCTTTTCTTTTTAATATTATGTGTTGATTATATTTTAACCTCATTTTTTTATGGGGAGAAGAAAAAATTAATTTTCAATTCACTGTTTGTTTTCCTGACTATTTAAATAATAAATGAACTTCTTAAACAGACATAATGATTTTAAAAAATATTTATCAGCAAACAAATTTTTAAAACCAAACAACAAATAAAAAAAAAATTAAATATTGACGCTGACAATAGATTTCTCACTCGCAAAAGACAAATCATACGATCTACAAGCTTTACTTTGTGTAGGTTTAAACTAAAATAGAACGTAATTTAAAAACAAACCATAAATAAAAAAGATCCCTCCAAAAAAGGTGTGAAAAAAATTGGCTACGTTCGGCTATTTCATGATGGTTTTTTTATCATGTACGAAAACTTATGGAAGGTTAAAAATAAATAAATTCATCTAGTTTACTTTTTTATTTTATAAAATCAAACTGACTTAAAAAAATCCTTTTTGAGAGTCTTCTTAACTTGAGAGTTTCAATGAGATGCGAAACAATTTAAGATGTTAATTAAACAGAATGTAAATAAGCCTAACAACCGGTTTGTCTAAGAAGTTAAGTGATTAGTTTTCTGAATTTAAACAGTTTTAGAAAACGTTTCATTAGAAGAACGAAGGTGAGTTAATTGAAATCGTTTTTTCCCAAGCCCGATCGACTGCGAGATAGTAAAAAAGGAACTGTATAGACAGAAGATGAGTCTGTTTGAAACCTCGAGCGTCGGTAAGAGATCTGAACAGTGGGAGAAGAGGATAAGTGTCTTTTTTTAACTTTCTTTTTCCTCAAATCCTTTTCTTATGTAAATTTCACCGGAGTAGAGAGAGAGAGATATAAACGAGAGGCATCTCCGTGTGAATTACCGACGGTGAGACCAAATATCGCTAACCCCTGCTAATTCCCTTTGAGCACTTTCTTTCTACATCGAAATTCATGAAAATCTTAAATGTAAAGCAGATTGTAAGACAGTCTTCCCCCGCTTCTACTCTGTGGATAATAGAAAGAATAAAATTTAAATTGAAGTAAGGGGAATTTCAAAATTTTAAACAGTGGCACGTTTCTACGGTCGTAATATTGTGAATGCCTGGAGGAAAGGCGCCCAAAACTGTTAATAGCCGGCAGCAAGGACGAGAAAATCAGGGAAATTATTGTTTATTGAAGAAAGTAAAATGTTGGCCCATAAAACGACATGGTGGCTTCAAAAAATCCCCAATTTTTGAAAATTTTCAATAGAAGTGTCTCCCCTTGATTTTTGACGAAACGGTTGAAACGAAAGTTTACCAAGATTAGGGATTTGAAAATTTTATGAAATGCCTGTGGCGTATTATTAAAAAAAAATTATACAATAAATAAAATATACATTAAAAATGCTTTTAACTTTCACTTCCAAACAAAATCTTGTAAGAGTTTTTATTGATTTTTTTGTCTGAAGATCTTCGGATTATTGACTATAACAGATACAGTAGTTTGTCCCAGCGCTACTGCGGGACTTCCAAATCCAAATTTTGAACAAAAAAAAGTTCCAAAACATTGAAAATAAGGTGTTTAGGAGTAGGTACTGCTGAATAAGCAGCAGCGAGGGAGTCAAAAATGCTCTTTTTCTTGATAAATAATTGCTGTGGTGAAAATTGAGGTCGATAAAAATAAAAGAAGATGGATTAATATCTAAAAGATATTTAAAAATTATAATTTGTTTTTTAAAATATTTGTTGTGCATCAAATAGAAAGCCAGGTGGGGCTGTTAGGAGGTCAGTGGGCTGTTGGAACAAGTGGGTGAACTACAATCTTAAGTGCACATAACCGTTTCGTAACGTGGATGTTCATGTCTATTTTTAATCTCGGTTTAATTTGTCATTTTATCGTGGCACTATGTTGAAAAGGTATCATCCAAACGTTTTACGTTTAAAATAGAAACTTTCGGCTTTCTTTCGCTCATTCTTTAATAACTGGTAGTTTTGCTCGAAAGTTGAAGTCGGCTTTAAAATTAACTGTTTTTTTTTTCTGAAAAAAATCTGTTCAAATAATAAATAAAAATTAGGAAAGAATAAATTAGGTTGTGGTACTCAATAGGGTTTCATAAGTTTTTTAAAAGGAAAATTAAATTTGGCACAATCAGTAGCTTAATGGTATTAAGTACCGATTACCTGGCATTGCTGTTAGGGATCTCTATGGCTTTAAGCATGTTCATGATAACTAAACCTTCACGCTATTTAAAATTTTAAGTACATATTTACAAAGTATATAGCTGTAGAACAAAACAAATGAAAGAGAATGATAAAAACGGACATTGAACGACTGGCTTTGGTTTAATATGCCTCATTGATTTTAGGTAGTCGCTGATGGGGCATCCCCATCATTTTCAATATTTTGTTGTGTTTTCACCAGCGTAATCCGGTACTAAATAAAATCACCAAGCAAATATAAATTATATAAATGATCACTCATTATGGAGATATTTTACTTATTTGAATCATTTGTAACAGAGGATTTTTTTAAAATACCAGAGTTGTTCAGAAGAAAGAAAACTCTCAGTTGGCCTTGCTCAAGGTTGCCGGGGTAATTGACATTACTGGCCCAGATACTATCCGCGGCGTATGCCACACCGGAGGTTTAAATAGCTCTATTTCGTAAGAGATTATTCTAAGTTAAGTAACGCTGACCCTAGTCCTAACTATCCTTTCTAATCTTCATTTCTGTTTTCAATCCATGAGCAATTTACTGGAACTTCCTAAATTTTCAGAGTGTGTTGAAGTTAGAAAAACGTACAAGTCCTTCAGGTTTTAGGCTGAAGAAATGGCCAAGTACCAAAATGGAGGCAGCCTCTTGGAAAATTATCAGAAGAGCCATTAATTTTTTTTAAGATTAGATAATAATCGACGTGATTAAAATAATTATGAATTTCTCCATCTATGAAAACGACATACAAAAAAACGTATTCCAGATTACGTTGCACACTTTTTGTATGAACCAGTTTAATTATTTCTTAGTACATAGTTAATTATTTTATTAAATTTATTAACTTCCTTAAAGAAGTTATTGCGATACCCTCGACGTCGGGTTTTTGGGGAAGGGTCTTCCAGACCCCGGAGGGTCAAATCGAATATTGATCTTTACCGATCTCAACTTTGTCTGTGGTTCCGGCCGGCCGTCCGTAGCATTTTTCCGGAACACTTTACGGCCACAGTTTTTAACCGATTTTCACCAAATTTTAACAAAATCTTCCTTAGTCGGAGAAGAAGAATGTAACGAGGGCGATTTTTGAATTTCGAAAAAATGGCGGAGATATGTCTGTTTGAAATTTTAAAAAACTCGCTGCGGCCGAACCGTTAATCCGATTTTCACAAAATTTTCACCAATTACTCCTTATATTTTTAAGAATTTTTGGTGTAAAAAATTGCCACTTTTTAATTGTCATTTTTTTTTAGTAGGTAGGGAGAAATTTTATACTTCTACCCTTTATGAGAGGCACATCCGTAGGCCAAAGAGCCCATTATTTCTACCTTTACACTTAAAAAAATTTTCGAAAAAAGAACTTAAAAATTTTTTCGAAAAAAAAAAGAAAGAAAAAGAAAAAGGAAACTCGGAAAATTTTTCGAAAAAAAATAATTTTTTTTTTACAAAAAAAACTTAGAAATTTTTTCGAAAAAAAAAACTCGGAAAATTTTTGGGAATAAAAACAAAACTCGAACAATTTTTCAAAAATAAACTTATAAAATTTTTCAAAAAAATAAACTTGGAAAATTCTCCTTTATACTTTCCCTCCCTTATACATCCCCTTCCGTTATACTTTCATTCCCTTATACTTCCCTCTCCGTTATACTTCACCCTCTGTTATACTACCCCTCACTTAAACTTCCCCCTCCCATATACTTCCCCTCACTTATACTTCCCCCTCCCATATATTTCCCACTCCGTTATACTTCCCCTCCCATAACTTCTCCCTACGTTTTACTTCCCCTCCGTTATACTTCCCCCTCCTATATAGATACTTCTCTTTAAGGAAGTTTTCGTTGGAAGCTCTTCAAACCAGTACTTTTTTGTATATTTACTTCAAAGAAAAATAGCACAATGCGACGATTAGAGAGGAGATAATGTAAATAACGTTTAGACGTCAAGGTGGTTTCATTCTAGGGATTGTTTCATAACATGAAGATTGAGGGTTCTTTTCCTTTTCACTAAGACACGTCCCATTTCCATCCTTCTAACTCGGCGTATTTTTATCTGAAAGGATAACTACCGCTCTATCGAAGTACGTGATTCAAGAGTTTAAATAACGTTTTTTGAAGAAAACGAATTATTTTGAAGAATTTGAATTTTCAATGTTGTTTATTTTTTTCGTAAGCCTGAAATCGAAGGCGAGGACCAGAGAGTTGACTCTGCGTTTAAAGTAAAATTTTGCGGACGTTCTAGCTTCCAAAATTGATACGATTTTAAAATTTATTTCTTCGTTTTTTGAGAAAGCAATATTGCAACCTAGGAGGTATATGGTGCTTCTTTTCAGTGTGTCTCCCAAAAAAGGGAAAATCCCCCACCAAAATAAATTTTTTGTGAATGTATTTTTGACGCCAATTTTTAATTTGGAAGTGTCTAAATTTTTTGTCGAAGGCATAAAAACACTGATATGTTTGAATTTTTTTTTTTCAACTATAGTAGGAGTTTTGCCCTTTATTGGTTATGTTAATCCTATTTGTCACTCGATGACCTTAGATCGACCCAGGGGCATTCGCCCTAATGCCATGGCGCCCTTTCACGGGGCCAACTACCCTCGGGAGTGTCAACTCATCTCATCGAACGCCGTAGCGTTCCGCCCCGCCAAGCAAAACCCGTCGGAAAGAGCAAAAAGTACGAACGGTACCAGGTGTATGTTTACTTTTTGCGTTTTTTGGGTATCTGGATCTCAGCACCCTGTTTACCGATCGACTTCAAATTTTATACAGGTCTTCTCTGATTCGATATGAGTAATTTCTGAAAATTTCAAGTCGGTATACTGGGTGCTGAGATATACTACTCTGAAAACACGGTTTTTCGCATTTTGTTTGTTCTTCTTCATCATCTTCTTCTTCCCGTTCAGTTAGCCAGGGCTACAGCCTCTACTAGTGCACCGATTGACTTGAAATTTTGCACAGAGCTTCCTTTCAATTTGAGCCAGTGCCTTTTGAAAGATTTAACCCATTATCTCAACTAAAAAAAAAGTTAGGAGCAAAAAACTGAAATTTTAGCGTGATTTTTCCCACTTTGACGGGCCCACAGCCTGGACCAATCGACTTGAAATTTCGCACAGAGCTTCCCTTTAATTTTGGCCCATGCCTTTGGAAAAATTTTACCCATTACCTGACCCCCCCCCCCTTCCAAAAAAAAAAAAAAAAAAAAAAAAAGTTAGGAACAAAACTGAAATTTAAGGGTACGTTTTGGCGCACTAAAACTCCCTAGCCTGGAGGACTAAACTTGAAATTTTGCACTCTATTTTATAATGAGTGTAAATACATTATGACCATCAAAAGTATTTTCAATAGTTAATTTAAACTACAAAAAGATGTGATATCTCTATCAAAAACACACCGTGATAAAAAGCATTTCGCGACGCCGCCAAGGGGAGCTTTGAAAACGGGAGAACGAGCGCTTCAACTCTCCTAATTCTCTACAGTGTACATCGGGGGAAGTTCATATCATAACTTGTTCTGGCTGCTGAAGAAGGGTTTTTGCGAGGGTGTTTTTTACAAGGACTGTTTTTGATAGCTTTTAATTTTACGAGGCGTTTTCCTTAAAATCCTAGGCGCATAGGGAACTCTACTGTGTGCCGGTGACCCCCTTTGATTTGAGGGAAACAAGTTGGCTTTTGGTCAAAGAAACTGCATCGGTATGTCAAAATTAACCCACAACGGTCTCAAATTTAAATTTTAACTTTCTAAAAAACAAGTTACTGTAATACCCTCGATGGAAGAATTTTTTTCTACACCCCGGAGGATTGGTCAGTGGTGACAAACGTCCATAACTTTTCACGCTTTTTCATGAAAAACTTAAGTTTTTCCCCTTCTTCCCATCATGGATCCATGGTTACGATGCGGGAATCTTACAGAAGATCGCTTGAGAAAAAAAAAATCGCCTCTAAGCTGGAAGAGGGCGGATGTGGTAGGAAAGATTAAGGTAAAATGGTCAAAGGGGGGCGGAGAAGAAGTGGTGGGATCCCTGAGGAAAGTCAGTGTGAAAGGAGAGAGTCCTTGTCTCAGTTGTATCCTATAAGTGTTCAGAGACATCTATGCGTCCAGGAATATGCACCCCGTCAACGTTAGTATTTTTTAAATTTTTTACAACAAAAATAATTTAAATATAGAAGACAATTTAAAAAAATCCCCGTATAAATTATAGCTAAACAAATTTTTTTTCTCCATTTCTGAGCATTTACATAGTTGTTGACAAATGAATTCAAAATAATTGCATTAACAAAAATTTTTTTTCTAATTAAAAGGACACCAATTTTTTTTACAATTTAAAAGTTCACCAGTCCCAGAGACCATACCAGAGGACATTATTTTTATCTTAACGGGTTGTTATTTTTTATTCTTTATTATGCGTAGCTTAAAAAATAGACGAAACAAAATTACATAAGTCGCGTTACGGAAGATGTTCTGATCTTAATCTTACATGACGAAAGATAAGCGACAATTCAATTAGAAGTATGTAACATAATTGTTTTAATGAGTTTAAAAAGTTGATATTTCTTCCTAGTATCTATTGATTTCCCACCCTACATTTTGTTAGGGGTAGAGCTTAGAAATGTAATTTGTGCAAAACGATGGAGAGAGGAGATTGGGTATTAACGGGTTTATGGCCAGAAGAAATGAAACTTCTTAGTTCAAGGTCAGATGCTAAGATTTCGATACCATCAAACTTTTACTCTGGACAAAAAAAAAGTTTTATCTTATCATAAATTTTTTTTGTTGGACTTTTTCTTCGTACCCTTTAGGGTTATTGCTCGTTTTTCCTCTACATGCAAAGTCTTTTAAGATTTTTTTGCTCAAGATTCAAGGTCAACTCCTCAAAATGAATGTATTTTAAAAAAAGCACGTGTTGATCCAAAAAAATTTCTGCTGACAGGAGCGCTTTGTCTCATTATGGGGGTCTGTGTTTGGAAAACGAAACCGAAAGTGAGCCCTCGCGATCGGCGTTTGTCACACGTTTTGTGCTCTCGTGTTCCCTCTTGTATAAAAAAAAACCTCTTGTTTTGCCAACTCTTTTTGCTTTTCAATACGTGCCGTTATACACTATCATAAAAGAAAGCTACGTTTTGCGAAAATGAAACTATTTGTTTGGCTGTCATAAGTACCTCAAGATCCTGGTAGAAAACAACAAATTTTAAGTAGCAGTTTTTATGAAGATGAGACCATAATTTGCGGTGCTCCAGAATAAGTGCCGGTTCGGACTGCCCACAAAACCGAGTAGACACTTGATTTTATTACCGTCTCTCCAAGCCCCCATTTTATTTAATGAGTTATTTATCAACTATTTATTGTAACCATTTGTAGCAACGTTTTTAAATAAATTTTTTATTCAGCTCTGAATGTTGAGTTCTGACAGGAGCCATTAGGTAGGAAGATAAAAGATTTTTTGTGATTAGTGCCTTAGGTAAGAAAGCAATAGTAAAATTTTTTTAACCGTCTAGACTATTTTAAATGACTTCTGTTCCTCACTTAAGGACACTCTTTTTTTTCTTATAGATTGGAAGAGACAATTGAGGTTTTTTCAAGGGGGGTAATACATGCAGGTCTTTTTTTCCTTATGATCTAGATGACACCTAGACCTACTTTCGTTCGTAAATAAAGAAAGCGTGAGTTTGATATCCGATTTGTCAAAGATCGGGTTTTGCACTCGATGTAATTAAATGGATGTTACCTTGAAGGAGGGTCGGACTCTGCCACGGGAAAGACTTCTTGGTAAAAAACTGGTTTTCAAGACGTAAGGAAGTAGAGGTTGAAATGATTGGGACCGAACGTGATAGCATCTTGCCTTCTTAATTGGGTTGGAAAACAACGCTGGGGAGTCTTAGGAGGCGCCGAGTGAAAATCATGGGCCGGAACTACATAAAATGAAAACAAATCTTTTTACATCCAAAAAATAAGGAGCAAATCCAGGGGAAGAAACGTCAGGACGAGAATATCTTAAAGTATGCAATTTTTATGTGATTAGTTTTGGATTAAACCTTAAAATTTTTCTTTGCATATTTTTTGAAATCGTGAGGAAATTCCGTACAACATCGGCTTGTGGGAACTGGATCGTAAAATGTTTAAAAATTATAGTAAAAGAGCGATGAAATCTAAGAAAAAAAATGATTGCATATCTCAGCTAGGTAACAGTATTCCGTAGTCGGGAAGTATTTACACAAAATCGTTGGGTTTTCTTTTAATATCGCGAATCAAATTGTACGGGGAGTTCATTTCTTGGCCGTCGACTTTCTCTTGGCACCCTGTTTATGTAAATCTCGTTGTCTCAAATGATTACTCTCGCCCGTGCCGGCTACCGGACAAACACGCGAGGGTTACGCGAATCATCGTTCACCTTTTATATCTTATTTAAATTGCGGTTGCGTGTAAATGAAAATTTATTGAACGTTACACAACATTAGCTTTGGACATAAGGAAAAGTTATTAATATTAGCTGATCATTTCAAACTATGCGAGTTATGCGGGGCCGTAGACCGTATCAAGTAAGCAGTTCACTCGAAACAATCAGCTAGGAAGTCGACTGTTCTTATTTTAAAAATGCACAAGACGTATTGGTTGCATAACTTATCAAGGACATTTGACGAGAAAGTCTATTAAAGGATTCCCATGTGAATATTTCATTATCGCATCTCGGGAGAGAGAAAGCGAAAAAGTCCCGTCAAAAAAAAAAGTAAAAAAAGCATTTGTAATCAACAGGTGACAAATGGCGAAAGTCAAAATATACTCTGATACTGTTTTGTTATTTCGTTTTGCCTTTTGATTGATATCTTTCTGCAGAAGTTTTAATCCGCTACAGACTCCAAACGTTTTTCATCTTTATAGATTATGAAATTTTCTGAGGTGTCGGACAGTTGGCTAACTATCGACAGTTTTTTCCTATTTTCAATTTTTCACTGAATATTCCTTTCCTAATTTGATTAAAATATCGTTTAAAAATTCACAAAGATGTAGCCTACTCCTTATGTACATCTTTCTTATTTCTTTTATTCTTTATTCTTCTTTCTTCTTTCTTGTAGAAGAGACCGTAAAAATTTAAGTCAAGCACGGCCTCCTCTGTTCATATTTTATCCAATATTTCACTCGGCTAAAATTTAAAAAAAAACCGGAAGAATAAAATACTTTTACGGTTAAAACTCTTTTTAAACTGTCAATTCTTTTAAAATGTCAACGCGAAAAATCTCTCTCGCGTCATGATTCCTTTTTTTTCGGGTCGTTTTCCCATTCACTATTGTTGATGATATGCGTGCACTATTCCTTAATTTTATATTCTAATACGTGGATTTTTATGGATATTTTTACTTTCTTTGAAAAATGAATCGAAGAAATTCGTTTCTTCAGTGGTCTACAATAGTGACAAAAAGGCGAAAAGTCGTCATTTTTTAAAAATTACATGTTGGGTAATGATTCAGTTTTCCCAACGTCTCCAAATCCGCGTTTCTTTTGTCCTTAGCTAACGCTCGTGAAGTTCATCGAATGCGTTTTCAAATATGTTGCAATTCATTGTTCTTCCAGCATAACAGATAATCATCTCTAATGACTCAAAATCATCCTCTCTGAAAGTAATATCACACCATTTCCCATCTTTTGTTTGATAAATTTATTAAAAGGGCATTTTTAATGATAGGAAGTAAGTTAATGTCAAAGAAAATTGTATCATGAAATGATTGAAGTTGAAAATTCATTGGGAAAGTAAATTGAGGATCCTTATTTATGGGCGGGTTAAAACGCTTTTGATGATCAAGCAAGACGTCATTTTTTTCCATTCCTTTTATTGAATGTTTTTTTGAGTGATGAGATTTGTTTTCTTTTCTTAACAATCTCTGAATTGATTTGCTGCCGTCGTTACGTAAAGTATTGTCACGTCCGTTTTCCCCGGTCTCTTGTTAAAGCATTTGTTATAATAGAAATCTTCATCAGACTTTTTTCTTATTTCAGATCCTGTTATTTGGGGTCGTCCTGGCTGTGTTTGTGAATTATGGCTCGGGAGATCGAAGTCATCTTGAAAAGAGAGGAGTGGAAACGGCGAGGAGGGTGAACGGCCCTCCTTTGCGACGGAGGACGCGCCCGAATCTTTCCGCCCCGCCGTATGCCGTCCAAATGGAACCTTTGGTAAAGTACTCTCAAAGGGATCCTTTATATCATCAAAAAACGAAAAATGAGACGGTCGAGAGTAGCAATTCACGCGGCGACAGTGAGCCTGAGCCGAGTAATAACATCGGGGAAGTCGCAAGTCCTTACGGTTACGAGCAACAGCAGTATCCGCAACAGTACTATCAAGATCCAGAACCAATAATTGAAATTATTATCAAAGAATCCAACGAAAGTCTTCCTGCGCCGCCTCCACCACCAACTCTTCCACCAGTTCCTTCGACGAAAGAACCGGTTCATGTGTTTTACGTTAAATACAAAAAGAACCCTCACGCCACCGGTAAAGATGGTGAGTCGGATGTGATTTATGAGAAGCCAGTCCCCGCATTGACCTCTCATCAAAGTGACGTCGTAGAAGAAGACCACAGTGCTCCTGTACAGCCTCAGGAAGAATCATATGGGTACGGACCAGCGTCTCTCCCTGAAACTCCTAGCACAACCCTGAGAACGATCATCAGACCTGACTCCGAGATTTACCACGGATCAGGGCTTAAAGTTACTTTTGAAAATCCTAGTCATCATCAAAATGATAGAAGTGAAGTTGAGTTAGACCCTAGTGCCTCCGAGACTGGTGTTGAACCGATCGAACAGGACGAAGCTCAGAAACGCGATTCGAGTGAACTACCCCAAAAACCAAGTCAATTTAAAAGACAGCAAGGGCCCTACTTGCCACAATATAATGCACAGGAACCGTTGCAGCAAACCAAGCAAGAACAACCTCAGTTCCAGCAACCTCTCCCTAGCCCGTTCGGACCCCCTCAGGCTAGGCCACTTTCACCAGGAGCTGATACTCGGCAACAGAATTTTAATAGAGGAAGCCATAAACCAACGTACTCATCCCAACTACCACCGCAGGCCAACTTTCGTCCGCAGCACACCGCAGCTATTTTTCACAGGCCGCAGCAATTCAGAGAGCAGTCAAGTCAAGGATCAAGCCCGCATTTAGTAAACGGAAACGGCTTTGGACAGCCCACAAACCCACCACAGCCAACTTATTCCGATCATTTAGCAATCAAGTCGAGGCCGACGCATTCATCTCATCCTTCTCAAAACTACAAACAAAACGTCCCACCTACTCAAAATTACCAGCCTAATAATAACTTCGCTGAAAGTGGCCCCCAAAGGCAACAATTCCAGCCTACGTTGGCTGCTCAAATCGAACAATATCAGCAACATAAACAATTTCTTTATCAACAAAGTCTGAGGCAACAAGCTCTTCAACAACAGCAATCAAACGTCCAAAATAATCAGTTGAATCACCGCCCAAGTACTTCTCCATCAAGGCCACCCCAACATCAAGAATATCATCAATATAAATCTCAACCGTCAATCCAGGTTCAACCATCGATACCGACGCAATTTCATCGACCGCAGCAGCATTTTTCTCAACAAAAAGAAGTTCCTTCAAAACAATCATCGCAGCAATATAGTTTTTCGCCGTCGCAGTCTCCTGTCTACAACGATCTTCATTCAGGGGTGAAAACCTCTTACGTGACTTCACCTCCCCAGACACAGCAGCAATTCAAACCTTCATTTAGCCCTCCGTCCGCCATACAAACACCTACTCCCAAAGCCCAGTCTCAATACGGCCAGAACTATCAGACCATCAACAAAGGTCCAACATACGTCAAAAGTCAACAACCTGTTTTCGGACAAAAGCAATCTGCCTACCAAAATCCACAATCTTTCTCTTCAGGAAGTCAATCTAAGGACTTGGTGAGAATTCCTAGTCCAACAGGAAAGCCGTCATCAGTGACATTTGATGGAGGCGAAATCGTTCAATCCATTTCACCACTAGAATCACATCAAATTCAACCGGCTCATAAAATCACAAAAACGCACTACCAACAGCAAAAAAATACAGAATACAGCCCGGTGTCAACTTCTCAAAACTACAATCCATCAGAAAGCTATAAACCACAACAACAAAATGAACGACACAAGCCTCAAGAAAGCTTCGCTTCCCAACAAGACTACTCGGCCAAACAAATCTACAAACCTCAAGAAAGTTACAAACAAGAGAATCATAGGTACGAACCGGTTTATGTTTCCTCGACAGCGAAGCCAAGACCGACGTATACATCGAGGACAAGCACTACGGAACCTCCTCAGACTAAAAACAAAATATATTCATTAGTGCCATCTAGTACTGAATCTTCAAAAAATAACGAACACGTATATGAAGAAGAAAGTGAAGACAAGAAAGAAGTATTGACTGCAAAGGAGGAAGAAAAGAAGAAAGCCAATCTTGCCAGCTTACCGGATGAAGTCCCTGAAGACTTAAGAGAACAACTTTTATCTTCAGGTATTCTCGGGAATGCCGATATCCAAATTTTGGACTACGATAAAGTCGGTGATATTCCGATCGAAAGTCTCCCTCCAGAAGCGTTGGAAAATCTTTACGGCGCCGGTAGCGATCCAGTTCCGTCGGTCGTGAAACCAGACAGCCCTCCAGAGAAAAAACCTGTCGAAATGAAAGTAGTACGATACGATCCGAACACAAAAGAGGGGCAAAGCGTCGCTGATACATACGTGAGGGAGGACGCTACGCAACTCGATCCTGTCGTCCTCAACGATTCACGTTACAACCGATATTTACCATTGAAAGTAAGCGGAACGCAATTTCCGATTCCGGACGTTCCTCAATTGAAAAATAGAGTCGTCAACAGTGTAGTGGTACTCGCTCCTGTGGATTACGACTTCATTAAAACTCCAGAACAGACGGAAAGCATCGACCGCTCCGGAAAAGCTGTCCAAGTCCAAGGAGTTCGCTTCGTCGCCGGAAACATTCTTAGAGACGTCGTCAAAAACCCCACCGCTGAAAACTACAAAAAGTGGCTTGAAATGGAGAAAGCGTCACCCACCGAAACACAATCAGTAGTACTCCTCGTCACAAGGTAATCAATATTTTATTTACTTGGATATTTAACGGACACCCTTTCCTCTCCATTAAATTCTAAAAACGAGGAGATACTGAATTATTTAACCAAGAAATCTTAAAAGAGAGGTCACTAAAGTGACGTTATTATTCTTCCCTGCTAAGTTTGTTTAATTCGATGTTTTTTGGGCTTTGCTTTACGTCAACAGCAATCAACTGATTGTTCTTAAACGCCACCCATTCCATGAATTATCCAATCTATGAAAGTAAATTATTTTCTATTGTATTATTTTTATGATTTTCTAACTGCTTCTTTGAAAATAAATCCACGCGTTTAGAAACTTAAGTTCGCCCATAACGTCGAACGTAAGTCACGGTTCAAGAGAAGACGGCGTTTCTCCTCCAAAGGCCAATCTTCTAACGCCCTATGCTTCCTTTCTTGCGAAGATAAATTGGAGCTAATTTGTTGCTACTACTAAGACTAACATTATTTCATGAAAAGAAGTCTAATTTTAATTTTATTTGTTTTTTTTTCTTTAAGGCCTGAGGATGAAAAGAAGACAAAAACATGGAAATCTACATGTACGACATATCGACTGAAAAAGTAAGCAAACTAAAAGGAGAACTCAGCTCGGCGTTCGTCGAAGTCGCCCAATCGAACTCCCAAAGCAAAGAAATCGACCAACTTGCCACTCAACCGGTTCAAGAGGAAAAGAGTACGTGAAACTTGTAAATAAATTAAGTACCTAGGTAATTTTATTTTGTTTTTTTGTTTTTTTCGATTCGGTCGAAACCCATGTTCCCTAAGCCAAAAATAATGTAAACAAATTGTTAAATATATGCTTTTTTTTAAATTTCGTTATTTCTTTGTGAGCGACATTTTAAAAGTCCATGAGTTCTAAAGTAACTGTCAAGTTGTCCTTTGTGCATTTTGTAATTTTTATTCCAGAAGTTAAGAAAATTGGCTTCAATTTTTTGCGGAAAAGACTCTCCTTCAACGGGGAGTGCGCAACTTGATTATAACTATTATATTCAATAAATAATAAATAAATTTTATTCGAAAATTGGAAAGTCTAGCTAATTAGGCCATTATTAGGTTCGTTGGCATATAGGTACATAAAATGTGACATGAAATAAGGGAAAAATAACAATATAACTAAAAACTTTGTTATAAACATTACAACGGAATTTTGACAAATACGTGTTTATAGGGAAAGAGAAGAGAGATAGGATAGCAAAGAAGGAAGAAGAAGAGCAGTCCATCATGTTTAAGTTGAAGGAACGAAGTTGCTAACTCCTTAAACTGCACACGCTCGGGAGCGGCCCGAGCGGACATGGGCAAGCCGTTCCAAAACCTTGCTTCTGCGATTCTTAGGGAAGCACTCGAGGCCTGTGTTTTGTGAAAAGCGGTTAGGATTTTGCAACCTCGAGGCATATAGCTCGACGCGAAAAATTTTTGGAAATAAGTAGTGCAATGAGAATACCGGAGGTCCAACAGTAGAATAAGAAATTTTGGCTTGAGATAATTAATTAAAGTGAGCCCGGTAAGGCGGATATGGATGTGGTCGAACGGAGGGCGAAGACATAACGTAGGCATGAATTAAAAGCCATCTGTAGGCCGTTTAGAATGAGTCAAGAGTCACAAAAACCGAGCTGCAGTACGTAAAATGACGGAGAATCAGGAATTTCACCTGTGTAGCATTCAGTTAGGGAGGAGTGAGAGAATTAAATATTATAGCAATAAAGTCCATTTAAGAAAACCACATAGGTATAATTGAACATAAAAAAGTTTGATGAACGGTTTGAGAGATTCCCAGTTTAGGCCTAAAGTACCATAAACCCTGGTGCACCCATTGCAATAGGTAGATTACTTTCAGAATCTACCTAATAACTGAAGGTCCTGCCCTTAAAGGGCTCACCCCCCTCCCAACAGGTTTCCTTAAAACACACATTTTGATTCTGATTTAGGGGGATTGTGAAAAAACTGTAAATTTTGGTGGCGTTAGAAGGAGCTAAGAAAAAAAAATATCCTCCATGAGCTTATTTTAGTTCAGTTCACTTCAAGCGAAAACTCTGACTGTATACGTCACAGTCTCCTCTCTAGACCTAACCATGAGGCGACATCTTCTAAATGTTTACCTAAAGATAAGGTAACACTTCGGCATTGAGCGCTTTCGAATTTTTAAGTTTTAAATTAATTTACACTGTGAGAGACACCTTTTATTTCAAATTAAATAATCAAGTACTTATCATTCATATTTTATATTTCGTTTATTAAACTTATTTTCAGCTATTTCCTTTTATTATTCATGAATCTGAACTAAACACTGTTTATTTTGTATACTGAAGTTCTATGCGTCTTAAATCAACACCTGAGGTAAGCATTAGCTACATATTTATCTTTTTTTAAGAAGTAAGGTTTAAAAAAAAAAGCATTTGGTTTATGGAAGTCCAATTCAAAGCAGTGGCGTCGCTTGAACACTGCGACCCTGGTTGAAGTCTCTTCATAAGGCAATATGTTTTTAAATTTTCAAAAGAAAGTTAATGTTATTCCCTCAATAGACGGTTTTTGGGGGTCTTTTTGGCCCTTTAGGATCAAAATGACCCCCAGGTTATTCCAGGAATATCTCAAGACCGCTATTCCATTGGATTTTAGCCAAATTTTCCTTCCTCTTAGCTGTGTCCACACTGAATTTTGACCCAAGCGCAGTATTCCTTTGATGTATCGGCTAGCTGCCGCGCGCCTTGGACAGTTGGACCTGGCTGCCTCGCCTCGGAACACGTTCACACTGAAGAAATGCCTCGCTCAGTGTGGACCGGGCTTTACAGGAATTTAAGCTGTCGGTTAATCGGTTTTTTCCGTTGTCGGTAAAACGGTCCGAAAATGGTGGGGGAAACTGTCGGTTTTAACTGTGGAAAATTTCATTCTTTTCATCGGTTTAAACCGTCGGTTAAAACGGACGGAAAGTGGTGGGGAAACTGTCGGTTTTGAATCGGCTCATAGTTCTCATCAAGAAGACATCAGGGATAACCAAACTTTTTTGCATGTAGACCCCTTTTACCCGTCAAAAAACCTAGTCACTCAAGAAATCCCGTATTAAATGGGGTTTTTACTTTAAAAAACCTACTAAAACTTCTGAAAGTTTGGTAAAAATTGAGGAAAATTCGTGAAAATAGGGTGTATCCTTCTACAAAAATCTTGGAAAACTCCTTAAGTTGTAGTAAAAATGTGGTTCCCCAGTCATCGTTCCATACCGACGGATTTATTTTCTGTTCAAAACAGATTTTTTATCCGCCGTCCTAACCGACGGTTTTCGCCCTCAGACGATCGGGTTTTCCGTCAGTTTGGCCCGAGGGTTTGAAACGGACGGAAAAACCGATCGTGTAAGGCCAACTTTATATTTTTTCCCTGCAAGATTCACCCTAATCCAAATGGCAAAACCATATTTTTTTAAATTATTTATTATTATTATCTTTAGGTAGATTTTTTTTTCCTCTTGTTTGCTTGCTTGAAGCTTTTTGTGGGATGTCACCTGAAATTGAGAGGATGGTTCCTGATGTATAAAAACTTGGAAAGCCAAGTTTTTCTTGTTTTCTACAGCACAAAATGTCTTGTCAAACTTAAAAATTCATTTCTTTTTTAGGACATGGAAGAATCGAAGAGAAAAAATATGAAGGACAGTGATCCATCAAGCGGAAGTGAAGAGTCAAGTGATGAAAATGATAGCAGTAAGAAAAAAATGAAAAAAGAACCCGAAAAAAAGCGAGAAGACAAAAAAGAAAACACGAAACGGACGCTAGGTAATGATGTAAATTGAATTTTTTAATTTTTAAATATTTTATTTCTAGCTCTCCAGCGGGAAGAACTACATGAAGTTTTCTTTCGGAATTTACCATGTTCGGAAACATACGAAAGAAGTTATATGCATAGAGATTTTATTACACACGTTAAATTTACTAAGTTAGTTATTATTTAGATGTCTATAATTTTTTTAAATTCTTTTTTTTTAGAACCAATTTTTTAATCACAGTCAGTGTGGATGGGTCAATCAAATTTTGGAAGAAAATCGAACGCGGTATTGAATTTGTTAAACATTTTAAAGCACATAGCGGAACGATAAGCTCATTAGCTTATAACTACAATGGAAGTCTTCTTGCCACTGCTGGCTTTGACAATGCTATCAAAATATTTGATATTTTGAATTTTGGTAATTACTGACACCTATCATTGTGTATTTTTATTTTATTTTTCCCCCACAGATATGATAAATATGATGGCGCTTTCTTTCAAGCCAGGATGGCTTGAGTGGAACCATGGAGGAAAAGACTTGATGCCAACTATTGCAATGTAATTGTTTTTTTTTTTCCCCTTCGTTTCTTTTTATCCATTCCTCAAATCATTTTGTTTTATTTTTTTATCTTTGGCGCCTTCGTTATTTTGGCCTCAATGCCCCCATTTATCGCATTACCATAAATTTTCTGCTGCCCCCTTTTTTTCAGCCATTTTGGAATTTTTTCTCAGTTTTTGGAGTGAGAAACCACTTCTTTTCCTATTTTTGTCATAAGTCAAGAAACCCCTTTTTCCATCCATTTCTTTTTTTTTATTTTTACTTTTTTGTCCGAGAAACTTCCTTGTTATTAGATTTCCACAGGTTTTCCTTGGTCAATAGGCCAAGAACCCCCCTTTTTAACTTCCTTAAAGAAGTTATTGTGATACCCTTACGGGTTTTGGGGAAGGGTCTTCCAGACCCCGGAGGGTCAAATCAATATTGATCTTTACCGATCTCAATTTTGTGGTAACGTCCGTCTGGTACGGATTTTCACCAAATTTTTACTTCCTGAATAGTTGAACAAGAAATTATCGTCTGCGATTTTCGAATTTCGAAAAAATGGCGGAGGTATGCATTTGAAATTTTTAAAAACTGCGCTGCGGCCTAAACGTTGGTCCGATTTTCTCCTAATTTTCACCAATGACTACTTATATTTTTTACGAATTTTCGTGAAAAAAATTTTGTTTTTTTTTTAAGTAGGGAGAAATTTGATACTTCCACCCCTTGCGAGAGAGGCATCCCTTGGGCAAAGAGCCCATTATTTTTTTGCTTGATACTTAGAAAAAAATTTTTTTATTGAAAAAAGCAAAGAAAAGAGGAAAAGAAACTGTAAATTAAAAAAAATATATTTTAATTTTTTGACGAAAAAAATTGAAAAAGTAACTTAAAAAATTTTTCGTAAAAAAAAAACTTAAATTTTTGGAAAAATTGAAAATTTGTCTAAATGCTTGAAATTATTATTCCCCCTCCTTTGTACTTCCCCATCCTTGAACTTCCTCTCCCTTATACTTCACCCTCCTTGAACTTTCCTCCTTTGTACTTCCCCCTTCCTAAACTTCTCCTCCATTATACTTCCCAACTTAACACCTCTCCCTCCTACGTTGTTCCTTCTTTTAAGGAAGTTTTCGTTGGAAGCTCTTCAAACTAGTACTTTTCGTTGGATTTTCGGGTCCCCTCCATCTCCCATTTTCAGCGTATTCTGGTGTTTGGCCATGTTTCTGAACCTACCCTTTTATTTCAATTTTTTTCTTTTTACAAAAACCTTCAGTTTCATCTAAAATTACCTCTAATCTTAATTTTTTCATTTATTGATCAAATAATTAATTTTAGATCAGACAGAGAATCGCCATTGATACGTATTTTTGATGGTAAAGGGTCTGCTGTGCCGATCCACACGATTAAGCTACATGTGAAACCAGTTACATTAATTCAGGTATCTTTGTCGTTTTTAATTTTATTCTCCCTTCTTTTTTGGTTGAATTATTTTTTTTCCTTTTAGTATAATGTTATGCTAGATGTTGCTATATCTGTTGACGCATCTGGTATTCTCGAATACTGGTCTGGTGCCAAGGGTAACTACAAATTTCCGAAAATGCGTAAAGTTCGAGTCTAAGTTGGACACTGATCTCTACGAGTTTTTTCAAAGTGAAAACGCTGGTAACTTCAATCGCGTTTAGCCCCGACTCTACATATTTTGCTACTACTTCCACAGATAGACAAGTAATTATAGAAAAAATTATTTATTTATCTGTAATGTTTTTGTTTTTTTAGATACGCGTTTTCGTTTTTAGTACTGGAAAGCTTTTTTTGAAAATTGATGAAAGTTTACAGAAGCTGACTAGTTTACAACAACAAGAACAACAAGTTTCTAATATGGAATTCGGACGAAGGTAACTTTCTCAAAGAAAAGTTGTGAAAAACTCAAGGAATGGTTTTTGGAAATCGGTCTTCAAGAGACTGTACGGTCAAAACTATAAGTGAAAGGCTCCCGAAGGGTTTGGGGGGCGATTTGGCCCCAGTGGAATTTCGGCCTGAAATTTAGGAGCATCTAGTAGGTCTATAGAGAGGCCTACTGGTAAGTTTTGAAGGCCCTATGACGCCGTGCTGTCGGTGAGAGCGTTGAACGTGTAGCAAACCACGCGTTTCTTAACCTTCACGTTTTAATTTTTCCTGAAGAGCCAAATCGAAAATTCGACGGTCGCCCAACGCCAATACTTCATAAACCGTGTTGAGAACAACTCCTATTTTTTGGTAGCTAGCAAAAAATTGATTATATTGATTTCATGCGATTTTCTGAGAAAATGCGCTCGGAAAATTCAACATTTTCCATCAAAAATACCTGTTAAAAAAATCGCGCCACTTTTTAACCACTACTAAAACGTTCCTTTTTATACTAGAAAAGCCCCCAATTTTTTCATAATTTTAAAATTGGTGGTACGGTGTCGTTTTCAAAGAAAACCACGACGATTTTAATGGTTTTTCGCCATTTTTTGATCATGAACCAAATAAACAATAAGAAAGTTTCCCTCTGACTCTTAAAAAGTAAAAAATAACATTTAATTTAAATAATATACTTATTTTAAATAATACCTTAGCATAGGTACTATTAAATTAAAAATATTAACTTATGTTGTACTCAATAGGTATTTCCAACTACCTACTAACTTTGTTTCATGGAGTATTTTTTTTCTATTTCAAAAACCTAGGACAATTATTATGTGGAACGTCTTAAAAAATAAAATTATTAATTAATAAATAAAATAAAAACTATTAGTCTCAATGTAGAAGTCTGCATCAAGGACAGTGATTCACAACATAGGCAGCAAATCGTTGGCCCTTATCTTTGACGGCACATATGTTCGGCACGAAAAAAGCGCCAACAACGTCTATCAAAGGAAGTCGTTCTCCGGGCAAAAAAGGTGCCGAAAACTTCAAAAAAATCACTAGTCGCATGCTACGTCCTCACCTGCTGCAAATACGTTGGCAGAGCTGGTTGAAAAGAAGGTTGGACTCGGAAAAAGGTAATTTTCAAACAAGTTACAGTTTCTGAAATACCGGATTTTCCCGAAATGACACTGCTGTGCCGTCAAGGGCCAACGTGTTGCTGCCAATGTTGTGAATTTTTCTAGCGACAGGCGACGTATGAAGTTCGATCAAATCCTTTTGTGAAAAGAGGAAAATCCAAAACGAGTAGGTAACACGTATTTTTCGAAAGATTTAAGAACGGAATGGCAAAAGTTGATGCAGACTTCTACATTGAGACTAAAGGTTTTTATTTTTTTATTTATTTAATAATTTTATTTTTTAAGACGTTCCACATAATAATTGTCCTAGGTTTTTGAATAGAAAAAAAACTCAATGAAAACAAGTTAGTAGGTAGTTGGGAAATACCTATTGAGTACAACATAAGTTAATATCCACGGAGACCGGGGTTCGATCCCAGGTGGGTATAGGGATTTTTGGTTGGAAGTAAATTCCAATTAAAATATCCTTCTACAAAATCTGTGGATAATTTATTTAGGCCACTACTCTGGTAATTGGCCCAAAAGGGCGCCACGGCATTATGGCGGAAGCCCCCGCTGGGTCTGATCCCCCTCCCCTTTTGTAAAGGCCTGTGGCTAATACAATTAACAAAAAAAGAGTAGATAAGTTAATATTTTAGGTAGATTTCTTTTCTTCAAAAATCTACCTATTGTAATGTACCAAGTAGTCGCAGATTCAAAAATTTTCTATACGTTTTTCGTTTCATACCTCTGGACCCCAAAACCATCCTCAGTTGAAAAGTTTATATATATATATATATATATATATATATATATATATATATTAGCACGATAACTGGAGCAATTTTAATGTGAGGGTGACGATATCCGGTATTTAGAGCTTTTATCTCAATAGCTCGTACGAGTTCGTTAATGGCTGAAATCGGACCAGCGATTCACCTACTTTACTTAGGGCTTAAAAGACAAAATTGGCATTTTCTATTGAAATCCTAGTCCTTTTGCAAAAAAAAACTTTAAGACCTCTGCGAGGGCGTGTAAAAAATTAATTAAAGCAGGTTTGGACGAGCCAGGCGCAAAATATTGAACTAGCTAAACTTTAAAAAAATTTGAATTTATACCGGGAAATTATTAAATTTTATTAATAAAATTATCAGATGTTTTTCTAGGGGCTCAGTGGCGCAATTTTTCTTTATATCATCATTTTTATAACATAATTTATATTTTGTGTTTATACATTTTAATTTTAATCATGAAAAGAAATCTACCTTTTAGTCCCTGCTACCGCAGGGTCATTATTTTAATTTAAATAGTACCTATGCTTAGGTATTATTTAAAAATAAGTATATTATTTAATTAAATGTTTATTTTTTTACTTTTTAAGAGTCAGAGGGAAACTTTCTTATTGTTTATTTGGTTCATGATCAAAAAAATGGCGAAAAAACCATTAAAATCGTCGTGGTTTTCTTTGAAAACGACACCGTACACCAATTTTAAAATTACGAAAAAAATTGGGGCTTTTCTAGTATAAAAAGGAACGTTTTAGTAGTGGTTAAAAGTGGCGCGATTTTTTAACAGGTATTTTTGATGGAAAATGTTGATTTTCCGAGCGCATTTTCTCAGAAAATCGCATGAAATCAATATAATCAATTTTTTTGCTAGCTACCAAAAAAATAGGAGTTGTTCTCAACACGGTTTATGAAGTATTGGCGTTGGGCGACCGTCGAATTTTCGATTTGGCTCTTCAGGAAAAATTAAAACGTGAATGGTTAAGAAACGCTGGTTTGCTACACGTTCAACGCTCTCACCGACAGCACGGGCGTCATAGGGCCTTCAAAAACTTACCAGTAGGCCTCTCTATAGACCTACTAGATGCTCCTAAATTTTCAGGCCGAAATTCCACTGGGGCCAATCGCCCCCAAACCCTTCGGAAGCCTTGAAGCTCAGATTGATTTAGGGTCACTATTCTCAATATTCCTTCAATTTTGGTTCTATCTTCACCAAACTCTTGATGTACAGTCGACTCTCGATAATTCGAAATCCAAGGACCTCAAAAAATTTCGAATAATCGAGTTTTTGAATTAACGAATAAGTTTTCGAATTATTGAGAGGCAGAAAAAAATAATTTCGAATTACCAAACGCTTTTGGAAGAGTGAGAAAAAAAAACAAAAATTCGAATTACAGAACGTTATGAATGTAGTAATTTCGAAATACTGGGCGTTTTTACTCTAATTTTTAATAGACACAGAAAAAAATTATTCCTGATAAAACTTGAAATTCGAATTATAGAACGTTGGAAAGGAAAATTTCGAATTATAGAACGTTTTACTCTTTATTTTCTAGAAAAATGATTTTGAATTATCAAGCGTATCCAAAACACAGGATTTTTTCGATTTACCAAAGTTACAGGCTAAGAAGTTCGAATTACTGAAAAATTCGAATTATCGAGTTTCGGATTAACAAGAGTCGACTGTATCTATGTTGGGGGGAAATTTTCCTTTTAGAAACCGCTCTTAACCATCTGATTAATCCATAAAACGCCTAATAAACCATAATATGTGTAGCAGAACTTAAAACTTAATTTTATTGTTTTTTTTTTTTTAGAATGGCGATGGAGCGAGAGCTTGAAAAAACTGGAAACCTTTGCCACAGTAACGTTTTGTTCGATGAAAGTGGTTATTTTATCATTTTCTGTACAATGCTTGGGATTCATTATTATAATATCATGACGAACACTTGCAGTAAGATAATAGGCAAGTCGGAAAATTTTAGACCGATCCAGATTGCTTTATTTCAGGTATTTTAGCGAATTTTTAGAAAAGAAAAAAAAACTTGAGCTCCTGGCAAGTTCTAAATAGTCTTTAAATTTCTTTTGTTTTAATTATTTTATTTTTATAGGGGAAAAAAAATTTCACAAGCTTCTTCCTCGTTTGAGCTGGAATCTGCTGTAACCCAACACTTCAGTCGGTCGCTTCTGACCCTGTCATTTACTGTACGGCCTACAAAAAAAATCGATTCTTTTGCTTCTCCCAGTGAGTATTAAAAGACTAAGTTTTATTTAATAATCATTTTTTAGTTATGAGCCACTAAGTGTTGACGGAGACTCAGACAGAGATATATTTAATGAAAAGCCCACCACTGAGATGTCTTATCAGCTACAGAGCCAGCAGGTTATTATCATGAAAAAAATAAATTTTATTTTTTTATTTTTTTTTTTTTTTTTTCAAGGATCGGCACTTACTTGCGACACTGCAATTCTTCACACGACGTTCGGCGACGTTCACATTAAATTATTCAACGAATGTACCCGAACTGTCGAAAATTTTTACGTACATAGTAAAAACGGTTATTACAACGGCCATATTTTTCACAGAGTCATTAAAGGATTTATGATTCAAACCGGTGATCCGACTGGTATTTATTTTTATTAATCTTTCTTCTTTTTACATTTTATTTCAATTTTAGGAACTGGATCTGGTGGTGAAAGTATATGGGGAGGAGAGTTCGAAGATGAGTTCAAACCAAATTTGAAACATGATCGCCCTTACACTGTCAGCATGGCTAATGCAGGACCTAACACCAATGGAAGCCAATTCTTCATCACCCTTGTACCAACGGTAATTTTAAAATTTAAAAAAATATTATGTCCTATTTTCTTTTGATTTCAGCCATGGCTTGATAACAAACATACAGTATTTGGACGAGTAGTGAAGGGAATGGAAATAATTCACAATATAAGTACTGCGAAAACCAATCCTAAGACAGATAAACCATGATGACATTTCCATCATAAACATTACTTTAAAGTGATTTGTTGTCTGCATTTCAAACAAATTTTTAAAAAATAAACTTAAAAAACATGAATTTTGTAATTTGCATCTTCCCAGCCAAATTGAAGTTATGGTGCTAAATAAAATACCCATTTGAGGCGACAATAAAGTAAGTACTAGTTTGAAGAGCTTCCAACGAATTTTTCCTTAAAGAGAAGGGACAATATCGGAGGGGTAAGTATTAAGGAGGAGAAGTTCAAGGAGGGTGAAGTATATGGGAGGGGGAATAATGATTTCAAGCATTTAGACAAATTTTCAATTTTTTTTTGTACGGAAAATTTTCATTTTCTTTTTTTTTTTTAGTTTTTTTCTAAGTTTTTTTTTATTTTTTTGAAGAATTTGCAGTTTTCTTTTTTTTTTTTACGAAAAATTTTCTAATTTTTTCAATTTTTTTTCGTCAGAAATTTTTTTTTAAATTTGAAGTTTTTTTTTCAAAATTTTCTAAGTTTTTTTCGAAAATTTTTTTAGTATCAAGGTAGAAATTATGGGATTTTTGCCCAAAAGAGGTTCCTCTTGTAAGGCTTGGAAGTATGAAATTTCTCCCTACTAAAATGATAATTAATGTAATAAAAATGATTTTTTTACACCAAAAAGTCTTAAAAAATATAAGAGTAATTGGTGAAAATCGGACCAACGGTTTGGCCGCAGCGAATTTTTTAAAATTTCAAACAGACATATCTGGCCATTTTTTCGAAATTCAAAATCGCCCTCGTTAGTTCTTTTCACCGATTAAAAAATTTGGTCAAAATCGGTAGAAAACTGTGGCCGTAAAGCATTCTGGAAAATGCTACAGCCGGCCGGCCCACAGACAAAGTTGAGATCGGTAAAGATCAATATTCGATTTGACTCTCCAGGGTCTGGAAGACCCTTCCCCAAAAACCCGACGTGGGGGTATCATAACTTCTTTAAGGAATTCAAAAACTATTAGGTTGTAAATAAAATTTTATTTGTATTTCAGATATAAAATGTAAAACTACTTTCAGTCATAACATGATAAAAAAAACTTTTATCTAACCCTATCAATTCCACAAACAAAACATTTTTAATTAAAAAAATCATCATGGAATATTAACCTTAAAAACTAATAAAAGAGCCAATGAAAACCCGTCATGTTTTAAACATCTGTGATTGGTTGAGAACCTGCTGTTCAAACTGTGATAGGCTTTCACCAGCTCAAAAATCTGAAATAATCTCATGGCAAGAATAAACACTAACAGAAAAAAAATGGCATGAAAAAGAAAGACAACGTTAATGGAAGACTAAGTAATCTGACAACTTGGTACGCCATAACAACAATAAAATTCATAGGCACAACAAACACCTTTAAAAGTCGCACCTTGATTAAAATGGCACATTAAAAAAATAACAATTTGTTTTAAAATTTACCAAGATAATAGAATTATTATAAAAATAACAAAACATAAATTGCTTAGAAGTGCTATTTGAACTTAACAGTGGATATAAGATGATAAAAAGTTTTAAAAAAAAATTCTCCTCAAAAAAATCGAGGAAACATGAAAAATTGAACCAAAAATATTTTTTTAAACACGCAACGCTTTTATTCCTGAAGTCGTTTTTAAACAGTGTTGTTGATAAATTTCAGGGTACATATTTTTAAACTGGAAAAAAAATTAATAATAAGATGATTAAAAACTTAAGCTCACTTTTTTCAAATATTTCTTCTGCTCGCTCTTCGGGATGCGATCGTTACCCATGATTTGTTCAATAAGCTGACTAAGAGCGATCGACGATTGCACTTCCCTTTGCTTTAAAAATTTATCTTTGCTGATTTGCTCACAAAAACTGAAACGCTATTTAAAAAAATAAGTAATTGTTGAAATTTGATTTGTGACAAACCTGTGTTTTACAGAAGTCGTGTTGTTCTTCGGTTGAATTAGCGTCGGAGAGGTCGGAAAATATTAAGTCGCTGTTTTCTGCAATGAAGAGTAAAATTTTGTCTCCAATTTCATCGTAATTCGGATTATCAGCCACGCTCAACTTCAAAATGCTTCTTTTAAGTGTTTTCATCATCTACATTATAAAGTATTTTATATTTTATATTTTGTTTTTTCATACGTTAGCAAATGAGAGTTCTGGGAGGGTTGTTTTTGAAGAAACGTAGCGTGTGGTTTTGATCAAAAGTCGTAAACGAGCTCTATTGCTTGGCGGTAAAAGCATGAAAATGAGTTGGAAGAATGTAACTCCAATTTTGATGGAAGAACTTGACATTGAGTCTAAAACTAAAATGTAAGATAGAAAAAAAACGTTTAAAATAGTATACCTTCAAGTAAAGATTGATCTGTTTCTTTACGATTTGTGCCACTGAATGAAAAGGAGTTCGCAGAATAAAACGACTGGTCAGTATCGGAGCAAACAGATTTTCTTTTAGGCTGACTCGCTTCTAATAATCTGTTGACGCTTTCTATAGCATCTGCATAATCAAGTTTATAACCGGTTTCATCTTCAAATGAGCAGTTCATCCCATGGTTGACGTATGCGAATTCATCGATATCGTCAGAACTTCGACTTTTCATTTTAACTTCATTCCAGTAATTCGACTTCATTTCTTCGTGGAAACAAGAAAATCCTGGATTGACGACTCCTTCGGAATATTTAGGAACTTTTGGGTTAAAAGAGAAAGCTGAGTTGTCGTAACCTTGAACGACACGTAACGGACGTCGTTTTGAATCAATTTTATCGATTTTTCCATTACCGCAAATATCTTTCATGCTTGAATATGATTTCAAGGAATTCAATTCTGAAAAATGATTCTCTTTGTGCTGCTTCTGACTTTTCAAGTGAATTACGTCGAATGAACTTTGAGGGACGATTCTCGTAACGGGATGATCCGAAGTGAAAGCGGCTTCGTAGCAAGATTCTGGTGGTAACGAGCGTCTCTCCATTTCCCAATTATCTTCTTCAGCGCTCGGCAATGATATATCAAGCAACAAATTCTCCTGCGACATACTCCTATCTTCTTAATTTAGGCATCTCTTTATGACGAACAAGTCGCTCGAAAAAGTCACAAATGAGCTTATTGTAGCTCGGAAGTATAAGAGGGCTTTCTAAAGTGCTGAAGTAATCCGAGATGATTTTCAATAATTCAGGGCCAAACTTAGGAAAAGCAGATTTCTCTTCTACAGGACCTAAACTAAATTAGTTTTAACGTATTTATGAGTGACTTACTTTTCAAAAATTTGTGAAAAGCTCCCAACACCCAGCTTGGTAAATTGGTGTTCCATCGTATTTTACTCCAGTCAGGACTATTGTTTATAGAAACCCATTTTGCTTCTATTTTACCAAGCACTAAAAAGTCGCATATGTCCGAATTCAACCCGATCGTTTCCATCAAACTTTCAATCCTTAAGAAAAAAAAAAATTAAAATGAGATAGGAATAAAGGGTGTCCCAACAACCTTACGGCAAAGCATTCAGTCCTAGAAAAAAAAAGTTAGGTGTAAGCCCCCCTTATTTTTGGATGGAGAATCGACTCAATTTGGAAGTTTTGGTATACAGGGTGCCGCAGAGGGTTGTTAACTTCATTATTTTAAATGGGAACCCTGTGGTTTTATGTTTTTAATCGATTCTACGCTCAATCTTAAGTAACTTTTACTCAGGTCATTTTTTTGACTGGAGCAACTGTTGCAAGTTATATAATTGACAAACTAAAAACGAAAAATCGCATCTTTGATTTTTTCCCCCTTCAATCTAAAATGTTTTTAGTCATTCATGTTTAAGTTTAACTTTTACTTTTTTTTTTTTGTAGGACGAAAATTATAGAAGTTATAGGGTGGTCCATCTAGTTGGGACAAAATTCGACAAAAATGTCGAAAAAATGGCCTAAATAAAAGTTGCTTAAAATTGAAAGTAGAATCGATTAAAAGCAAAAGCAAAACAAAAAATATTACAGGGTGCCCCCAAAACCTAACTTCGTTATTTCAAATGAGAACCCCCTTTTTTAATTTCAGATTTGTAATCTAAGCAAAATTTCAAGATGATTTGACTATTCATATGACCATTTAAAAATTGTCAAATTTCAGCATTTTTTAGTTGAAATTCGTTAAAATCAACTTAAGAGATTTTTTTTTTAATTCCACTTATTTTTGTCCAAAGATTCCAATTATCACAAATTTAAGCATCTTCGCATTCTGCATCACGAGATTTTTATTTCAGAAATGAAAATTAGCGGTTTTTGAAAGGAATTTTTCATTTGGACCATAAATTTTGAAAGAGCTACAGTTGTGCAAAAAAAGAAAAATTCAGTTAAAAAATCGCTAATTTTCAATTCTGAATAAAAATTTGGGTTTCAACTTGAAAAGGTCGTTAGAAAAAAATAAGTGTAATTAAGAAGAAAATGAATCTCTTGGTCGATTTTATTTTAGCGCGAAAAACGCTAAAATTTGACATTTTTTAAAGTTGTCAAAAATGTTCATATGAATAGTCAAAACAAGTTGGGAATTTTGCATGGATTTCGAATCTGAAATATGGGGTTCTGTTTCGAAATAACGAAGTTAGGTTCTATTGGGGGCACCCTGTATATCCAAACGCATTTTAAAGTACAACATCAAATTCTTTGATTTAAATTAAGGGGGTTTACATTTAACTTTTTTCAGAAAACCACTTTTTAACGCTCTCCCAGACGTATGCCATAGTTTCCGGACAACCCGTTTAACAAAACCAAAATTTACCAAATGGAGTCGATTCCTTATCCAAAAATAAGGGGAGTTAACATTCAACTTTTTTTTTTTTCTAGGACTAAATGCTTTGCCGTAAAGCTGCTGGTCCACTCTAGTTGGGACACCCTGTATAAAGGGAAAAAAAGAGTTAACCTTTTAATAATTTCTGATTTCCAAAATGTTCTAGTTGGCGACGAAGGATTTCTGAATGTTTATTTTGCATCTTCGGTAATGAATAGTCAGGATTGTAGGCTTCAAAATTGATCATTTCATCAGTAAATCTAAAACGAAGGAATATTAGATTCAAAATGAAGATTCAAAGCTAGCAAGATAAAGAATGACTAACTCATAGTGATGTTTGGAACTATTGCGAAAAGAATCATCTTTCTTGATGTAGCCACATTTGACGGTTTGGACCAGATTCGCTTTTAAGAAGTGAGTGAGCAACTGTTGAATCTGCTGGCTGGAGATGTCCGGCTTGAACAGGTTGTTCCTAAGGAGCGCCTTGTGTAGAAACGAGATCGCCTCCTGCCCTGTAAACGTATTTTCGTGCTTGTGAAGCCGATGACGGTACGTTTTGAGTTGGATACCCTCTTTGAAAATAACAACCGCTTCGTTCCACTAGAAAACAATGAATGCCGAAGTTACTAAGAAAAACAGGAAGACTTACCAAAGCAGTTGCCCTGTACGGGCCGGAATTGTTTTCAGACATACCGTCAAAGCCGTCAAAGGTTATTCAAAGAACACATTTTTCAAAAGAAGCCAACTGATGATCTAAGAAACTGTCAATCAAACCGTAAACGATCATTTCAAATCAGGTTGCGCATTCTTGAATGTAGAGCGCGTTTTCAAACGGAAATCAGTGCATACTGTCTTAGTTGGTTTTTACTCTGACGTAACTATCCGAGACTTAATCCAAAAAGCAGAGTCAAGTTGTCTTTCCGTCAACAAAGCAGTACCGTAGCCAAAATTTGAGATTCCACCCATTTGGAAGGGTGGCTGCTTGTTGCCATAGCTTCTAGCATGAATTAATTCGTTTAGTTATGAGTTGAAAGGATAGATGGCACTTAGTGCCTAACTGAGGTATCATCTTCGAAAGAATCAAGTGATGTGCAATAGCGTGAACCTACCTTGAATGTTTATTTTGCGAAACATTTAAATTCATTGGGAACGACAAAAGTAATGGAATCTCTTTAAAAAAAAAAGTTTTTCAAGGTTCAGTGCGAAAAAAAGTCAACGCGTCAACTCATTATGTACTTGAGCGATGATGGCTGCTTCTGCGGAAATGGCCGAACGGGGATCGACCTTGCGTACACGCATTCGTAGATACAATGCTCTCAATCAAGAGTCAATTTTTAATGTGCCTGGATGTACTTTATTCCTCTTTCATCCCTAATTACCAAATACTGCTCTCAATACTTTACCAAAAATTTTGATATCATTGTGCTCAGAAAGCTCAGGCTGTCCAAAGAGCATTCTTTCATCTTAACCAGTAATGATTCGAAATTTCATTTGAACAGGGTATTTGCGTTTTTGGACGGATTTTGATTAAAATGTTCGCCGTAATCGCATTAAACACTTCAGAATGCCTTCTGCAAAAGAAAACGGTTGGCGATTCGAAAGTGCGTTTTCTGCAGCTCCTGATTTGGTTCGATCTTAGCTAGAAAATATTTTCTTGTATCTTCCTCAGTTATTGTGACACCGATCACTGGAAAAAGGTCTTCCCCCGCAGTTTTTTCTACAACTTATAGTTTTCTTGAAGAAAATAACCAAACATTTTGAATCCCAAAAGCGCATCATTATTCTTCCATTTCAGTATGTATGGATTTTGACCCTTTTAATTTATTATTAGCACTAATGAACGGGTGCCACCTATTTCTTCCCCATTTACCACTTAAATCGCTTCATATTTTATGAAGGAGTGAATATAAGTAATGAGTTTACTTACCAGCAGGTATCTAAGGCGAAATGTAAAACAAGAAGTTAAAAGTTATGGATTGAGGCTGATTTAATGAAGAACGTTATTGATCCCGTCGAGACAGAGTGACGCCTCGTTGCCCTCAATCTTAGTAATGAAAATGAGACCCTCGAAAATCCATAACCACGTTTTATTGTTTTTTTTCACTTTTCCTCTGGCATTCTCCTTTCAGTGATAAATCATAATTTTCATAGACACCATTCTACCGATTTATTTTGAATGGAGAAGTGGGCGTCAAGTGTAGAACTGCCTACATGTTCGAGACGACCTGTGTTGAGAATTCATTTTCCATCGATTCAAGCTCAAAATTCTATTTATTTTAATTAAGAACTTGTTAAATATTAAACTCAAAATCGATGCTTGAGTCATCAATTTAAAAAATTGATTGTATACAGAGTGTTTGCTTAAAAGTACAGAGTAATTTAGCCACAAAAAATCAATGGGTGTTCATTCCTTGAGAGAATTAACTCAAGAATGAGAAATGAGAAGAAAAAAAATATTATTTGCTGCTCAAGATATCAGACGTTGCGATCAAAAAAATGAAAATGGTAAATAACAAAATTGTTAAAAAGTTTATTTTTTCTCATTACATCGAAATTAAACATTTTTCTTAAAAGAAAGAGAGAAACCAGTCCTTATAAAAAGTAAAAAAATGGCGAAAAATTCCACTTTTGTAACGAAAATGATTGTAGGGAGATGATGATGACAAATAAGATAGTAGACGAAGCATGACGATTACGGTATAAAAACATGGTTAATGGCACCTGCTTTAGTGGCTTTTGTTTGAAGGCGAACAGCGTTGGACAGGTCTCTCGCCGGGTGAAGTGGCGGGGGGAAGTTGTCAGCCTCACCAATTGTTTTAACCCACGTTCAGAATGTTTATGAAACGTTACTTCTTTTTAAGAACTTGAATCCTCATAAAAATAGCTAAAGGAGTGAAACTTTTCTGAAAATAATTATAATTCATTACACAGCAAGTTTTATTTTAATATTAATCAGTGATCGCTAATAACACCGCAAGGAAGGTACCGTTTTAGCCTGTATGTAGCAGGTGCATTTTTAAAGTAAAAATTCAATGCCACTTAATGCATCAGTAACTTCAAAAAGTGCAAGTCTGGAGCTGACCCCGACGGGACCTTCCTTAAAGAGAAGTAACAATAGGAGGGAGAAGTATAACGGAGGGAAATATAAGGTAGGGGAAGTATAAGAGGAGGAAGTATAAGAGGGGAAGTATAAAGGAGGGAAGTATAACGGAGGGGGAAGTTTTTTTTTTTGAAAAATTTCCTAAGTTTTTTTTTCGAAAATTTTTTTAGTATCAAGGTAGAAATAATGAGATTTTTGCCCAAAAGAGGTCCCTCTCGTAAGGCGAGGAAGTATGAAATTTCTCCCTACTAAATAATAATTAATGCTAGAAAAAATGATAATTTTTTTACACCGAAAAGTCTTAAAAAATATAAGGAGTAATCGGTGAAAATTTGGAAATCGGACCAACGGCCGCAGAGAATTTTTAAAATTTCAAACAGACATATCTCCGCCATTTTTTCGAATTCAAAAAATCGCCTCGTTACGTTTCTTTAATCGACTAAAGAAAATTTGGTGAAAATCGGTTGAAAACTGTGGCCGTAAAGTGTTCCGGCAAAAAAAAATGCTACGGACGGCCGGCGCCACAGACAAAGTTGAGATCGGTAAGATCAATATTCGAATTGGCCCTCCCGGGTCTGGAAGACCCTTCCCCAAAAACCCGACGTGGAGGGTATCACAATCTTCTTTAGGAAGTTAAAAAGCGAAAGGCTATAGCTAGATAAGGGGGGCATTTTGGCCCTTACTCACTAAGTTTCACTCTAAAAGCTGTATTAATTTGGTGTCACCACTTCGAAGGGAACCATTATTCTCTCAAACCCCATAAAATCTCAAAAGACTCTTAAAAGTTATAAAATTAA
>JACGAQ010002767.1:0-37157 GCA_014119065.1 Orius insidiosus
CCTACTAAAAAAAAAAAAAAATAACAAAAAAAGTGGCAATTTTTTACACCAAAAATTCTTAAAAAATATAAGGAGAATTGGTGAAATTTGGTGAAAATCGGATTAACGGTTCGGGGCCGCAGCGAATTTTTAAAATTTAAACAGACATATTATCTCTGCCATTTTTCGAAATTCAAAAATCGACTTCGTTAGTTTCTTCTTCACCGCTCAAGAAATTGGTGAAAATCGGTTGAAAACTGTGGCCGTAAAGGTTTCGGAAAAAATGCTACGGACGGCCGGCCGGACCACAGACAAAGTTGAGATCGGTAAATCAATATTCGATTTGACCCTCGGGGTCTGGAAGACCCTTCCCCAAAAACCCGACGTGGAGGTATCACAATAACTTCTTTAAGGAAGTTAAAATAGAAGGTTCCAAACAGAATGAAAGCACAAATTTTTTAATAGTTTATTAATAATTTACTTAACAATAATTTTTTAGGTTGAATTTAAACATTTTGCAATAAATAAAAAGTCTTAAAAGGAGAAAAAAATTCATTATAGTTTTGACTAGAGGGACGATGTTTCATTTACTACATTAAAAAAAAGGCACTATGAAATAAAAGAATTGAGGACCTACCATCACAGATTTTCGAAAACAAAAAAGAAAAAACCCTTATATAAAAATAAATTTCATCCTATGTACACTAAATAAGTACAAGAGATGCTATTAGTTTAATTTTAGTCTTTTTTTTAAGTTGTCGGAGGTTCTTCGTCTCTCAAAACATATTTCGATGGGAACCTAAAAAAAAGAAACAATTTGAAAATTATTTTTAAGGGTGATATCTCCCAAACAAAATACCAAATTTTTTATCAGGAAATATTTCTTTTTTCTAAAAACCAAACAAAAAGGTCTAAAACCATGCTTTTTTTTTGTCTAGAATCTATCATAACCTCTACATGCTAACAGCAAAGTTTTTCAAACAAAAAAGGTACCTGATCAATCGAACTTTTTATTCTCCGTCGCCACTTAAAATTTAGAATTCATATTTTAAAATTTATTTAAATTAATTTAAATAATTTAAAAAAGATACCTGGATAAAGATGATTCGTAGGTGTTTACATCTAAATCGAATTCATGGGTCGATTCTTGAACAATATACTGCTTAATAAACTGAAAAATAAAATTAAATAATATAAAATATTTATTAACTGTAAACCAGTGTTGGGCGTAATCGTAATCGCAATTACGATTACGATTGTTATCGCAAGTTTCTTAATTACGATTGTAATCGCAAGTTTCTTAATTACGATTGTAATCGCAAGTTTCTTAATTACGATTGTAATCGCAAGTTTCTTAATTCGATTACAATCGTATTCGTATTTTTTTTCTGCGATTACATTAATCGCATTTTTTTAACGATTACAACCGTGATCGTATTTTTTTTTGCGATTACAATCGTAATTGTATTTTTTTTTCAGCGATTATCGTTATAATCGTATTTTTTCGCGATTACAATCATAATCGCATTTTTTTCCAGCGATTACGGCGTAATCGTATTTGTTAGCGTTTACGGCTTGTATATGACATCAGGTAATCACAGTAAAAATGTCATATACGAGCCGTAAACGCTAACAAAAATACGATTACGCCCGTAATCGCTGAAAAAAATGCGATTATCGCAGAAAAAAAATACGATTACGACTGTGATCGCAGAAAAAATACGATTATAATGGTAATCGCAGAAAAAATACGATTATAATGGTAATTGCAGAAAAAATACGATTATAATGGTAATCGCACAAAAAAAATACAATTACGATTGTAATCGCATTTTTTTAATGATTACCGTTATAATCGTATTTTTTCTATGATTACAATCATAATTGCATTTTTTTTCCAGCGATTAAGGGCGTAATCGTATTTTCGTTAGCGTTTACGGCTTGTATATGACATCAGGTAATCGCAGTAAAAATGTCATACGAGCCGTAACGCTAACAAAAATACGATTACGCCCGTAATCGCTGAAAAAAAATGCGATTATCGCAGAAAAAAATATGATTACGACTGTGATCGCAGAAAAAATACGATTATAATGGTAATCGCAGAAAAAATACGATTATAATGGTAATCGCAGAAAAAATACGATTATAATGGTAATCGCAGAAAAAATACGATTATAATGGAATCGCAGAAAAAAATACAATTACGATTGTAATCGCATTTTTTTAATGATTACCGTTATAATCGTATTTTTTCTGTGATTACAATCGTAATTGCATTTTTTTCCAGCGATTATGGGCGTAATCGTATTTCGTTAGCGTTTACGGCTTGTATATGACATCAGGTAATCGCAGTAAAATGTCATATACGAGCAGTAAACGCTAACAAAATACGATTACGCCCGTAATCGCTGAAAAAAAAATGCGATTATCGCAGAAAAAAAAATACGATTACGACTGTGATCGCAGAAAAAATACGATTATAATGGTAATCGCAGAAAAAATACGATTATAATGGTAATCGCAGAAAAAATACGATTATAATGGTAATCGCAGAAAAAAAATACAATTACGATTGTAATCGCATTTTTTTAATGATTACCGTTATAATCGTATTTTTCTGTGATTACAATCGTAATTGCATTTTTTTCCAGCGATTATGGGCGTAATCGTATTTCGTTAGCGTTTACGGCTTGTATATGACATCAGGTAATCGCAGTAAAAATGTCATATACGAGCAGTAAACGCTAACAAAAATACGATTACGCCCGTAATCGCTGAAAAAAAAATGCGATTATCGCAGAAAAAAAATACGATTACGACTGTGATCGCAGAAAAAATACGATTATAATGGTAATCGCAGAAAAAATACGATTATAATGGTAATCGCAGAAAAAATACGATTATAATGGTAATCGCAGAAAAAAAAATACAATTACGATTGTAATCGCATTTTTTTAATGATTACCGTTATAATCGTATTTTTCTGTGATTACAATCATAATCGCATTTTTTCCAGCGATTACGGGCGTAATCGTATTTTCGTTAGCGTTTACGGCTTGTATATGACATCAGGTAATCGCAGTAAAAATGTCATATACGAGCCGTAAACGCTAACAAAAATACGATTAAGCCCGTAATCGCTGAGAAAAAAATGCGATTATCGCAGAAAAAAATACGATTACGACTGTGATCGCAGAATAAATACGATTATAATGGTAATCGCTGAGAAAAAAAATGCGATTATCGCAGAAAAAAATACGATTACGACTGTGATCGCAGAATAAATACGATTATAATGGTAATCGCAGAAAAAATACGATTATAATGGTAATCGCAGAAAAAATATGATTATAATGGTAATCGCAGAAAAATACGATTATAATGGTAATCGCAGAAAAAATACGATTATAATGGTAATCGCAGAAAAAAAATACAATTACGATTGTAATCGCATTTTTTTAATGATTACCGTTATAATCGTATTTTTTCTGTGATTACAATCATAATCGCATTTTTTCCAGCAATTACGGGCGTAATCGTATTTTCGTTAGCGTTTACGGCTTGTATATGACATCAGGTAATCGCAGTAAAAAGTCATATACGAGCCGTAAACGCTAACAAAATACGATTACGCCCGTAATCGCTGAAAAAAAAATGCGATTATCGCAGAAAAAAAATATGTTTACGACTGTAATCGCAGAAAAAATACGATTATAATGGTAATCGCAAAAAAAAAATACAATTACGATTGTAATCGCAGAAAAAAATACGATCATGGTTGTAACCGTAAAAAAAAAATGCGATTACAATCGTAATCGCAGAAAAAATACGAATGCGATTGTTATCGTAATCAGAATTACGATTAAGATTATAATTGTAATCGTAATCGTAATTAAGAAACTTGCGATTACGATTACGCCCAACACTGCTGTAAACTTACATTTGAAGTGTTGATGTAACTATCAGGTGAGCTCATACTGGCTGTTGTATGTAATATTAGATAAAGTACCATGAGGATATAGACTATAAAATAAAGGGAGAGGAATGTCGCAGCCCACCAAGATCCGCCCAGGTTGACTCCAAACATGCCAATATTGATAGAAATCACGACGACAACAAGAAAGCAAGATATAATTTTGTTCCAGCTAGAGAAAATGGTCAAAAAATGGTTTCTTTGATTTAATATGACATACATTCCATTGGCGAAATCGCCCATTATCCTAGGGTTGCTGGTGAATGCGATGGTGGGGAGTGTGGCGAATGGTAACTGAAGAGTCATGATGGCGTTTAGTTTGTCGTTGAGGTTACTCAAATCGTTTATACTGCTGAAGAAAGCGATGTAGAAAGTCGGAGCGATGGCGACAATACGGGTAAAAAGAACTCGTTTCCAGCGTACCCATTGGAGGTTGAGGAAACCCTAAAAGAAGATTATAAAAAGCAAAAAGAAACTTTCTTTACCTCCATGGCAAATTGTCCAGCGTAGCAGCCAGTCATTGTACTGCTCTGTCCAGCAGCCAGAATTCCAATCGCCCAAATATACATCGCTGCTATCCCAAATTGGCATCCAAGGAACACCCCACCAGAATAAATATGAATATTTTCATACGCCAAATTAGAATCGTCCTAAATTAACTATCAATATAACATTTTTTCAATTTATTGAGACAAACCGGAAAAGCCGAAGGATCAAATGCACTTCCGTTACAAACAGCAGCCTAAAAATAAAATGTAAAACTATTAGGTGTACAAAATGAAACTCGGCTAAAAACTACAAAATTCAAATTTATCCTGTGGCTGAGTTTCATTTTGTACACCTAATAAATAAAACTTGTAGAAATTTAATTCTCTATAAATTTACACTTAATTATTTTTCTAGGATGCACCATTTTCGGAAAATAATTTTTTTTTAAATAAATTTATCTTGAAAACAGTGCGTCCTAGAGAAAAATGAATAGAATAAAAATTAAGAGAATTAAATTTCCAACAGATTTTATTTAGTGCATTTTTCAATATCTGTAACAGTTTACGATTTACAAGCGTTTAAAAATTAACCTTCTTAATGGTTATACTTCAATAACCTTCTTACACGGAGAAGGTAACTTTTATGGACTTTAACGCCTAAAATGTTCAAAATTTTGAAAAAATGAACTACTGTACAAAATGAAACTCGGCTAAAATCTACAAATTCAAATTTGGCCGAGTTTCATTTTGTACACCTAATAAAAACGAAATCATTTTAAAAACTTACAATTTCAGAATCTTTTTTGTTGAAAAGACCATGTGCGAAAACGGCGACAACGAAGACGTTTATAACGAAAGAACGAAAAGTGCAATACACGCTTCAATAAAAAAATAGAAATTCGCTTCTTGACTTTTTCCCTTTTTGAGCGGTCCACTTGTCTAGACTAAAAACAAAAATTAAAACGAAAAAAAAATAGAAATCTTAATACCTTGACAAGTCCAGAATGAAGATAAAGATTATGAGGCATAATAACCGCCCCGATTATTCCTACAGCTTGCAAAAGCATATCTTGGTTGCATCCCTCGCACCATGGGATCGCCATACCTTTCAAAACGCCCACAAAATCAGGCTGAACAACGAAAAATTCATATCCAAACGTAACCGCCATAACAGTAATTAAAAACCCAAAGAAAACTCCAATTTCCTTAATCCGTATTTATCCAACAATAAAATGTAAAGTATCCACAACAGTTATAAGTACTCCTCCATATAGTGGAATTCTGAAAAACAAAATTTAGAAAATAACATTAAGGGGATATGAGGGTTTTAAGATGGTTGCTTTGTACATATTTCGTGTGAGCAACGGTTTTCGGTTTTTTCCCTTCTATCATGGAAACCGTCGCTCAAAACGAAAAAATGTCATAAGTAAAAGTTGTAGGTACTGAAATTTACTACATAAAATATGTTATTAGTTTTTTCCGTCAGAGCAATACTTTAGGAAATATGGAAGTATTTAAGTTGGTTGCTTTGCAAATTTTTCGTTGTTAACAACGGTTTTCGCTTTTTTCCCTTCTATCTCGGAAACCGTCGCTCAAAACGAAAAAATGTCATTAGTAAAAGTCGTAGCTACGGAAATTTCCTACAAAAAAGACCTCATTGGTTTTTTGTCAGAGCAATACTTAAGGAGATATGAGGGTTCTTAAGTGAGTTGCTTTGCAAATTTTTCGTTGTGAGCAACGGTTTTCGGTTTTTCCCTTCTATCATGGAAACCGTCGCTCAAAACGAAAAAATGTCTTAAGTAAAAGTTGTAGGTACAAAGATTTCCTACAAAATTTTTTTTATTCATTATTTGCGTAAGAGCAATATTTAAGGAGTTATGAGGTTAAAACTAATAATCCTACAGAGCCTGTCTGAAAACTTAAAACCTTCATATCTCCTAAAATGTTGCTCTGACGGAAAAAACAAATATATTTTATGTAGTAAATTTCGTAGCTACAACTTTTACTTAGGACATTTATTCGTTTTGAGCGACGGTTTCCAAGATAGAAGGGAAAAACCGAAAACCGTTGCTCAAAACGAAAAATGTACAAAGCAACCAACTTAAAACCCTCATATCCCCTTAATAGAATGATTACTTTTTATTAGATAATAAATAGATAGCGATGGTGGTTCCGATGACTTCTTGCATATCAGATCCGATTATGGCGACTTCCATCATAAGCCAAAGAATTATTCTCGGTACTTTTTTGTATTGTCGGTAACACATTTCTGCCAAATGTAGGCCAGTTACAACTCCCAGTCGTGCAGCAAGTCTTTGCATCACTAATCCAATTATGGTCGACCACATAAGAATCCATAATAGCTAAAATTAACTGTTTAGCTCAATTTATTTATTGAGTTAACATTTACTCGATACTGCGCCACAGATCCAGATTGTAAATCAGACTCGATATTCCCAGGGTCCAATATGCGATACTCATCAAAAAGCCTGGCCTGTGAACGCCCATAGCTTTCGAAAGCTGAAGCCAGTCTGAAGAAAAAGTCATAAAATAACAAAAAATCCGAAAACTTTCTTACATCATACGACTCGGGTATAAGAATCTTTTCTTCTTGCTGTGGGGTTAAATTGGTCGACTCGCTAGGCCTCTTGTCATGATTTCTTACATTTTCTTCGGGATAATCCATCATAGGCTAGAAAAAGCAATAATTATAAGTAAAAATATTTAACGGCTGGTAACCAACCGGGCCAAATATTTTCATCAACGACCCAAAATATATCTAACTGGGCCAACGACTTGACAACTATCGTGCCCAACTCGGCCAACCACTCGAAACCCATAGTTACTAATTCGGCCAAAAACTGGTGCCCAAGTCGGCCAAAATTAATACCGTCGATTTTGTAGTAGGATAACAATAAAAAATCAAAATTAAAAATTTACTTCATATTTTATTGATCCTACAGTTGTATCGTTTTTATTCGACTGTCAACCCGAACCTCTGAATTGCACGCCACCAAGCTTGAGTTAAATGAAACCTGCATCCCACTTGTCGGGCACACGGCCATGCCTTTTTTAAGGCATTTTTGACCAAAATTGCATTTTTAAGGCATTTTCGACCAAAATTGCCTTTCATTAAAAGCATTTTTCACAGTTTTTGTCCGAAAAACAACACATTTATGGCATTTTTGACCAAAAATTGCCTTTTTTAAAGGCATTTTTTACCAAAATTGCATTTTTAAGGCATTTTCGACCAAAATTGCATTTCATTAAAAGCATTTTTCACAGTTTTTGTCTAAAAAACAACACATTTATGGCATTTTTGACCAAAAATTGACTTTTTTTAAGGCATTTTTGACCAAAATTACCTATTTAAGGCATTTTGACCAAAATTACCTTTTTTAAGGCATTTTTGACCAAAATTACCTTTTTTAAGGCATTTTTGACCAAAATTACCTTTTTAAGGCATTTTTGACCAAATTACCATTTATAAGGCATTTTTGACCAAATTACCTTTTATAAGGCATTTTTGACCAAAATTGCATTTTTAAGGCATTTCGACCAAAATTGCATTTCATTAAAAGCATTTTTCACAGTTTTTGTCTGAAAAACAACACATTTATGGCATTTTGACCAAAAATTGACTTTTTTAAAGGCATTTTTGACCAAAATTACCTATTTTAAGGCATTTTTGACCAAAATTACCTTTTTTAAGGCATTTTTGACCAAAATTACCTTTTTTTGAGGCATTTTTGACCAAAATTACCTTTTTTAAGGCATTTTTGACCAAAATTGCATTTTAAGGCATTTTCGACCAAAATTGCCTTTCATTAAAAGTATTTTTTTTTACAATTTTTGTCTTAAAAACAACAGATTTATGGCATTTTTGACCAAAAATTGACTTTTTTAAGGCATTTTTGACCAAAATTGCCTTTTTTAACTTTTAAGCCTCTTCTCGTTTACTGTTAATTAAACAAAAAACGAGTGGAATGTAATTATTTCCGATAAATCGTGTGTCTTGAGGAACTGTTTAAAGTACGAAGGCGCAAACTGGAAAGTACCATCTAAAAACATGGTTAGTTTGTTGCAGTAGTAAAAACGACCAATTCTCCTCGCATTTGTTGATAATCAAGTATTGGCCCAGTTGGATACAATCATTTTAGTGTTCATTGGCCCAGTTAGATACTTGATTTTGATACAATGGCCCAGTTAGATACGTCCATCGGCGACATTTTTTATCAGGTAGAAAGGATTGGCCCAGTTGCAAGACTCCCTATTTAACAGCTATTGTGCAAATTTTGGTGCATCAAATGCGAAGGATTTCTAAGGTGTACAAAAGATGAATAGCCCGAAAACTGCTGCACAGGGTGTCCAGCTTAGAAGAACCCAATCTATACTTCAGAAAGCACAATTTGGGGGGACTTTTTAAAAAGAAACATGCAGAAAAGGGGTCTACTCACCAAAAGCATGTATTGGACAGAAGACATCACTTATTTCAGAAGCATCTGAATATCGTGAAATACTTTCGAACCACGTATCCCAAAATTACAGAATCAAATATAAAAAACATAAAAATGCCAGCTATCTTCAGGATGAAAATGAAAGGTAAACATGCTATTAGTACGGCATTCCATGCGTTAGTTCAAATAAAATATAATCTACGTGTTAATCTTCTTCCCTCTCCGTTTTAATTTACGATAAACAATTTTGATGACATTTACTATTTTAATTTGGTCGAAATTCTGTCCGAGAAACGAAAAAACATCGAAAACCTACTTGGGAGATAACAGAAAGTTCTTGACTGATTACGTCGGATCGACGTGTCCCCGTCGAGTTCAACCGTCAGCCAATGGGAGGGGACGGTTTAAATTCTTCGGATTCTTCAGGGATTTGGATTTTTGTAAAGAAGGGGTAGCCCGATACCAAGAAACACGCTTTATCACGGAAAATCCATTAAAATATTTTTGAAGAGAAAATTTTAAGCTTTGAAAAAATGAACCTTGGAGCCAGGGAATTAGGCGAAAGCCACCGCCTGGGCCCACCCCGAATATATGAATATATTCAAAATTATATTCATAAGTTTTAAATTTATGAATACACCATACTGTGCAGATCAAGAAAAGAAGGGTAGCTGGCCCGATAGCAAGAAACATGCTTAATCACGGATGTCCATTAAAATATTTTGAAGAGAAAATTTTAAGCTTTTAAAAAATGAACCTTTGGAGCCAGGGAAATTAGGCGAAAGCCACAGCCTGGGCCAACCCCGAATTTATGAATATATTCAAAATTCTATTCATAAGTTGCATTCATATTCTTAAGTTTTAAATTTATGAATACACCAAACTCTGTAGATCAAGAAAAGAAGGGGTAGCTGCCTCAATACCATGAAACACGCTTAATCTTGTCACGGAATCCATTAATATATTTATGAAGACTAAATTTTATGCTTTTAAAAATGAAGGCCACTGCATTTTTATTTTTAGATTGTTGGATCAGCCAGACCAAACCTTTAGAGCCAGGGAAATTAGGCGACAGCAACCGCCTGAGCCCATCCCTAAACTTGAATTTATCAATATATTCAAAATTGTATTCATATTCTTAAGTTTTAAATTTATGAATACACCAAACTCTGCAGATCCAGAAAAGAAGGGGTAGCAGGCTCAATAGCAAGAAACACTCGTAATCTTATCTCGGAAACCCATTAAAATATTTATGAAGAGAAAATTTTATGCTTTTAAAAACTGAACCTTTGGAGCCAGGGAAATTGGGCGACAGCCACCGCCTGGGCCCATCCCTAAACTTGAATTTATGATTATATTAAAAATTGTATTCATATTCTTAAGTTTTAAATTTATGAATACACCAAACTCTGCAGATCAAGAAAGGAGGGGTCGCTAGCCCAATAACAAGAAACATACTTAACCAGGAAATCCATTAAAATATTTTGAAGAGAAAATTTTAAGCTTTGAAAATAATGAACCTTTGGAGCCAGGGAAATTAGGCGAAAGCCACCGCCTGGTCCCATCCCTAAAGTTGAATTTATGAATATATTCAATTGTATTCATATTCATAAGTTTTAAATTTATGAATACACCATACTGTGCAGATCAAGAAAAGAAGGGGTAGCTGGCCCATAGCAAGAAACATGCTTAATCACGGAAATCCATTAAAATATTTTTGAAGAGAAAATTTTAAGCTTTGAAAAAATGAACCTTTGGAGCCAGGGAAATTAGGCGAAAGCCACCGCTTGGGCCCATCCCTAAAGTTGAATTTATGATATATTCAAATTGTATTCATATTCATAAGTTTTAAATTTATGAATACACCATACTCTGCAGATCAAGAAAAGAAGGGGTAGCTGGCTCAATAGCAAGAAACATACTTAATCACGGACATCCATTAAAATATTTTTGAAGAGAAAATTTTAAGCTTTGAAAAAATGAACCTTTGGAGCCAGGGAAATTAGGCGAAAGCCACCGCCAGGGCCCACCCCGAATTTATGAATATTCAAAATTGTATTCATATTCATAAGTTTTAAATTTATGAATACACCAAACTCTGCAGATCAAGAAAAGAAGAGGTATCTGGCTCAATAACAAGAAACACGCTTAATCTTATCTCGGAAATCCATTAAAATATTTGAAGAGAAATTTTTATGCTTTTAAAAAATGAAGGCCACTGCATTTTTTATTTTTAGACTGTCGGATCAGCCAGACCAAACCTTTAGAGCCAGGGAAATTAGGCGAAAGCCACCGCCTGGGCCCATCCCAAATTTATGAATATATCAAAATTGTATTCATAAGTTTTAAATATATACACCAAACTCTGCAGATCAAGAACAAATGGCATTTTTATAATTAAAAAGAAATTCCTTGAAATGTTTCTAGTATAGATGTAAAATTACTTACTCTAATTTATAAATTATTTTTAAAAAATTTCTTCCATGTACCTGCTCTTTAGCTCTGCCAAAACAATAATAGCTTTGTTCCAGCCGCAGTTAGAAACTGGTTTGAAACTCCTAGAGCATGCGCAGATGGATTCGCACGTCAGATTTGACGGACTAACGATTTGAGCGACGTCAAATTTGACGTCAAAGTCCTTCTGCGCATGCTCCAGGAGTTTCAAACCAGTTTCAAACTGCGGTTGGAACAAAGCTAATACTTAAAATATTGAATAAATGAAAACTTTTAATCAAGAATTTATCTATCAACAAATAGATAAAACATAATTTGGAAAAAAACTACTTGTTAACTCTCTAGTTGCAATAATCGAACTGAAAATAAGAGATGATTTATTTAACAATTACATAATGACGTTGACATATTTAAAGGAAAATTAAGACGAATCACACTATCTCAAGGATATTCACATAATTTTTTTATTAAACATGTGAATTCTTTTTAATAATAAAACTAGTTGTAAAAATGGGAAGACGAGATTGGAGAAATGTTTATTTTAAGCCGTCGGAAGTAGTTCTTCATAATAAGCCTGATGATTGCTGGGTTTCTTTGATGGGAGTCGTCAAAGATCTTACGCCGCTGATCCATCAGTATCGAAGCAGGCCTGAACTTCTCAAGCCGATTTTGGCTGAAGCCGGAAAAGATATTAGCCACTGGTTTAATAAAAAAGGCGATGTACGATTAGGTCAAGATAAGAGCACTTGAACTTTTTTTTTTTCAGATACAGACTTATGTTCATCCTGTAACAGGAGCCATAATGCCATATTTGCCACACGGTAAAGTACCACATTTGGAACAGTCTGAATTACCGGATCCAAAATGGAGGCCGCCACCTCCCATTACATGGTGGCAGGATGAGAAATACAATGTTGGAAATTTGACAAGAAACGTCAGACCAATTCGAATCCTAAATATCCTAACTCAAAAAGAAATTCTTCTTTATGTAAGAAAAAAAATGACACCTAGATTTTTATTTTTTTTGTTAAAGGTATGCGAAGAGGAAACTATCGAACAAATACTGGAAAGATACTTACCATATAATTCGAATGCGAAAAGTTATACTTGGAAGTTTCAAAAGAAGAAATTAGACATGAAAAAGACTTTAGAAGAAAATGGTATCAAAGATGAAAAAGAAAAATTCCGAAGACTCGGACTTCCTGAAGATCTTTATGTACCTTGTCTTATGCTTTATTACGACGATATTTATGAATAAATAACAAAAAAAAGTATTAGTAGAATGTGCAAGTCCAAGGTTGTCTATGAAATATAAAAGGAATTAATATAGGTGTACAAAATGAAACTTAAGAACTAAAATGTTCAAAATTTTGAAAAATCTACAAAATTCAAATTTACCCTGTGGCTGAGTTTCATTTTGTACACCTAATAAATAAAAATTGTAGGAAATTTAATTCTCTATAAATTTGTACTTAATTATTTTTTCTAGGATGCACCATTTTCGGAAAATAATTTTTTTTTTAAATAAATTTATCTTGAAAACAGTGCGTCCTAGAGAAAAAATGAATAGAATAAAAATTAAAGAGAATTGAATTTCCAACAGATTTTATTTAGTGCATTTTTTCAATATCTGTAACGGTTTACGATTTACAAGCCTTTAAAAATTAACCTTCTTAATGGTTATACTTCAATAACCTTCTTACACGGAGAAGGTCAACTTTTGATGCTTTAACGCCTAAAATGTTTAAAATTTTGAAAAAATGAACTACTAGGTGTACAAAATGAAACTCGGCTAAAATCTTCAAAATTCAAATTTACCCTGTGGCTGAGTTTCATTTTGTACACCTAATAGTTCCTGCCATATTGTCTAATTTTGGGAGTAAATGATAAGACACGATTGCCATAACTTTTTTTTTAAATTTATCATTTTATAAAATAATTCACAGAATTTTAATACTGAAAGTTTTTTAAAATAAAATTTTTAATGAGATTTCTGCGTTTTATTACAACCTGATTGGCAACACTGGGAAGAAACACTTGCTACAGCGCTTTTAAAGCGAATATGTTAACTATAATTCTAAAAGCCGTGTTGCCAATCGCAAAAAAAAACGCATTTTAAAACTTTAAAATGCCCATTTTATCTATTGATCACAGTTTTTAAAAATGCGAATAAATTTTTGCCATATCACAGATTTTCAATTTTTAAAACATAAAATGAGATAAAGTGCGAATAAGCTCACTCAGTGAGTTACATAGGGTCAGTGTTGGGCGTAATCGCAGGTTTCTTAATTACGATTACGATTATTACGTACAATTCGGTTACGTATATACGGTTACGATTACAATCGTATTCGTATTTTTTTCTGCAATTACGATTGTAATTGCATTTTTGTAACGATTATAATCGTAATCGTATTTTTTTTCTGAGATTACAATCGTAATTGTATTTTTTTCTGCGATTACCATAATAATCACATTTTTTCTGCGATTAAATCGTAATCGTATTTTTTTTTCTGCGATTACAATCGTAGTTGTATTTTTTTCAGCAATTACCATTATATCGTATGTTTTTCTGCGATTACGGTCGTAATCGCATTTTTTTTCAGCAATTACGGGCGTAATCGAATACGATTATAATTGCTATCGTAATCGTAATTAAGAAACTTGCAATTACAATCGTAATCGCAATTACGATTACGCCCAACACTGCATAGGGAACACCCAGTATAATAAATTAAACTAATTAAGGAAAGCATAGAAATTTACATTTTAAAAAATGAGGTTTTACCTGTTAATCAAAGCATCAAAACAGAGTTCGGCATATTCATATTTAAAAATATATTCATAAAACTTAATACGATGAATACACATAGTAATATTCATATTATATTCACAAAATCTAGAAATCTTGTGAATTTCTCGAAACTTAAAATTTTCTTTCATTCTTTGGTAAATTATGGTTAAAAATTAAAATTTATGTGATTTTAGTACAAATTTTTTGAAATTTATGATTTAAAAAAGTAAATGGTAAGTTACCTATGTTAAAAAATCAATTAATTATGTATGAATTTTGATTTTTAAGTCATAAAAATTTATGAATTTATATTTATTAATACTAATATTTATTAATATGCATATGCCCAACTCTGATTGCAAGTGACGTTTTAAATTTTAAATTCGGTCATTTGGGTGACAGAATTCGCCCAATGAGTTGGGCTGTAGGATGGTCCTTCGCCACCCAATTCAGCAGGAAGTATGTTTATGTTGACATGCTCATGTAATGTGCTCATGTTATTCCCATGTACATAAATCTGTAAAAAATTTATATTTTGGACAATTTTTTTAAAAATCGAACCTTTTTTTTAGTCTTCTCTTTAAGAAAGGCTTTCAAAACAGTGATAATCGGGTCGATGTACCAGGGCTGGTTTATAAAATGAATTCCTTTAAATCGAGCAGGAAAACAGTCTTGGAGTCCTTCGACCATTAATTTGAGCGTTTTAGGTGTTAAATTCGTCACCTAAGAATAAAGAGTATAAATAAATATTTTATAAGTTGACCCACTTGTCTAAATGACATATCAGTCCAATCAACGATGACAACGAAACCATTCATTTGATTTTCTTCATCTTCAATTAGCTTCTCAAGCGAAAGAAGGAGAGAGCGATATACAACTTCCAGAGGATAATTTTCTTGGTCCCAATTATTACAGAAAAATACAAGAACGCACCTTCCAAGCCTTAAAAAAGAAATCAAATAATAATTTATTACATAATGTTTACCTAGATTTTTTTTCTTTAAAGATAAGATAAGGGATTGGGGAAAAATTATAATATCAGTGAGGACTCTGAATTGAAGGGAAGGACAAATGAAATTGAAGGTAAGTTTACCGATCTCTGCTTGACAAAACTCCTGGAAAACCGTCGTAAAGTGCCTGCTTGATTAAAGGGTCTTCTATTGTTATATTGTCGAACATTTCCTGATTACGTTTCCTGTAGGAATAGTAGTTTGATAGAAGTTGGTAGCTTTCTTCGACATTCATCTTTCTAGCGTAGAGAAAACGGAGGAGAAATTTGTCATCTGTGCAAGTCAAATCTGAAAAAACAATATTTATGAATTTAGCTTCACAAAATACCATTTTAACTTCCTTAAAGAAGTTATTGTGATACCCTCCCTTCTTTATACTTCCCCTCCGTTATGCTTCCCCCTCTGTGATACTTCCCCTCCGTTACCCTTATATTGTCCTTAACTTCCTTAAAGAAGTTATTGTGATACCCTCCCTTCTTTATACTTCCCCTCCGTTATACTTCCCCCTCTGTGATACTTCCCCCTCCGTTACCCTTATATTGTCCTTAACTTCCTTAAAGAAGTTATTGTGATAGCCTCCCTTCTTTATACTTCCCCTCCGTTATACTTCCCCCTCTGTGATACTTCCCCCTCCGTTACCCTTATATTGTCCTTAACTTCCTTAAAGAAGTTATTGTGATAGCCTCCCTTCTTTATACTTCCCCTCCGTTATACTTCCCCTCCGCTATACTTCTCCCTCTGTGATACTTCCCCTCCGTTACCCTTCCCCTCCGTTTTATAAAGCGAATTAAAGCAAAATCACAATTGAAAGTACTTGTTTGAAGAGCTTCCAACGAAAACTTCCTTAAAGAGAAGTAACAATATAAGAGGGGGAAGTATAACGGAGATGACGTACAACGGAGGGGGATTATATGGGAGGGGAAGTATAGGTCAGGAGAAGTATAACAGAGGGGGGAAGTATAACGGAGGAAGAATTATAAGGGATTGAAAGTATAAAGGAGGGGAAGTATAAGGGAGGGGAAGTATAAGGGAGGGGATATATAAGGGGGGAAGTATAAGGGAGTTCCAAGTATGTTATTTTGAAAAATTTTCAAAGTTTGTTTTTTCGAAAATATTCAGAGTTTTTTTCCCGAAAATTTTTTAAGTTTTTAGGTAGATTTCTTTCTTCAAAATCTACCTATTGTAATGTACCAAGTAGTCGCAGATTCAAAAAATTTTCTATACGTTTTTCGTTTCATACCTCCTGGACCCCAAAACCATCCTCAGTTGAAAGTTTATATATATATATATATATTAGCACGATAACTGGAGCAATTTTGATGTGAGGGTGACGATATCCGGTATTTAGAGCTTTTATCTCAATAGCTCGGACGAGTTCGTTAATGGCTGAAATCGGACCAGCGATTCACCTACTTTACTTAGGGCTTAAAAGACAAAATTGGCATTTTCTATTGAAATCCTAGTCCTTTTGCAAAAAAAAACTTTAAGACCTCTGCGAGGGCGTGTAAAAAATTAATTAAAGCAGGTTTGGACGAGCCAGGCGCAAAATATTGAACTAGCTAAACTTTAAAAAAAATTTAAATTTATACCGGGAAATTATTAAATATTTTATTAATAAAATTATCAGATGTTTTTCTAGGGGTCAGTGGCGGAATTTTTTTTATATCATCATTTTTATAACATAATTATATATTTTGTGTTTATACATATTAATTTTAATCATGAAAAGAAATCTACCTTTTAGTCCCTGCTACCGCAGGGTCATTATTTTTTTATAATTTTTGGCAAAAAAAAAAAACTTAGACAATTTTTCTGAAAAAAAAAAAAAAATCTTAGACAATTTTTCTGAAAAAAAAAAATCTTAGACAATTTTTCGAGAAAACTTACTTGGAAAATTTTTCAAAATAACATACTTGGAACATTTTTCGAGGAAAAAAAAAAAAACCCTCTCTCCGTGTTATACTTCCCCCTTCGTTATACTTTCGTTCCCTTATACTTCCCCCTCCCATATGCTTCCCCCTCCGTTGTACGTCCCCTCCGTTATACTTTCCCCTCTGTGATACTTCCCCCTCCGTTACCATTATATTGTCCTTAACTTCCTTAAAGAAGTTATTGTGATACCCTCCCTTCTTTATACTTCCCCCTCCCATATGCTTCCCCTCCGTTGTACGTCCCCTCCGTTATACTTTCCCCTCTGTGATACTTCCCCTCCGTTACCATTATATTGTCCTTAACTTCCTTAAAGAAGTTATTGTGATACCCTCCCTTCTTTATACTTCCCCCTCCCATATGCTTCCCCCTCCGTTGTACGTCCCCTCCGTTATACTTTCCCCTCTGTGATACTTCCCCCTCCGTTACCCTTATATTGTCCTTAACTTCCTTAAAGAAGTTATTGTGATACCCTCCCTTCTTTATACTTCCCCTCCGTTATACTTCCCCCCCGTTACCCTTCCCCCTCCGTTTATAAAGCGAATTAAAGCAAAATCACAATTGAAAGTACTTGTTTGAAGAGCTTCCAACGAAAACTTCCTTAAAGAGGAGTAACAATATAAGGGGGAAGTATAACGGAGGAAGAATTATAAGGGATTGAAAGTATAAAGGAGGGAAGTATAAGGGAGGGGAAGTATAAGGGAGGGGAAGTATAAGGGAGGGGATGTATAAGGGAGGGGAAGTATAAGGGAGTTCCAAGTATGTTATTTTGAAAAATTTTCAAAGTTTGTTTTTTCGAAAAATATTCAGAGTTTTTTTCCCGAAAATTTTTTAAGTTTTTTTTATAATTTTTGGCAAAAAAAAAAACTTAGACAATTTTTCTGAAAAAAAAAATCTTAGACAATTTTTCGAGAAAACTAACTTGGAAATTTTTTCAAAATACATACTTGGAACATTTTTCGAGGAAAAAAAAAAACCTTCTCTCTCCGTGTTATACTTCCCCCTTCGTTATACTTTCGTTCCCTTATACTTCCCCCTCCCATATGCTTCCCCCTCCGTTGTACGTCCCCTCCGTTATACTTCCCCCTCCATAATGAGTAGAATCCAGAGTTGGGCGTTATTTATATTTACGTAAAAAAAAAAAAAAGAACAGCATGAACAGGGCTAAACTATTGGTTATATTCTTCTTCTTCTTCTTCTTGTCTAACCGGTTTTTACAAGAGGGTGCAGGACCCAGGCTGGGGGCTTTCGCCATAATGCCATGGCGCTCATTCAGGGGCCAACTACGGAGTGGCCATGCAATGGAAACTACAGGATTATTATAAATCAAAGTTAATAGGGAAAAAGTGACGATATTTAAAATTTTAATGAGAGGAGATTAGTTAGAAATGGGAGTCAGTAGCCCTCGGGCAAGGACAAACAAATTTTCTAGTCAACCCCACTTTCAACACTGGCCATGGCAGGATGCCAATTTCTAGCTCAATCCATAACTAGACTTTTTTTTTCCCCTCAAGAATTTGGACACTAGTAAGTATTTTAGATAATTGAGACAAATATCAAGATTTTTAATTTATCCAAGGGATTTTTGGGCATAAAGTGTAGGAAGGATCATGAAAAAAGTTGTTTTTAACTTAGCCTAAATCTAAAGAGAAGTTATTGTGATACTCTCCAAGGACGATTTTTCTTAGACTCAGCAGGGCCATCTGTTGCCTATCTTTCTTTAATAATTTTATCAATTTTAATCTTAAAATCTTGTAAACGTTGAGAGCTTTAAATGATAATAGAACTTACAAATTGGAGCTTAAAAACCCTCTCCCTTTAAGTAATCTTTTTTCGATCATATCTTCTAAACGGTTAATCCTACACAAAAATTAATAAAAGCAAACTGAATGGAAATAAATTTCCTACAAAAAGTACTTAGTAAAGTTTCATCCTCAGGCCGGCCGTTATCGAGATATTTTAAATTTCCTACAAAAAGAATAATGTTAATTTTCATCCTCTAGCCTGCCGTTATCGAGATATTAACTTAAGTGATCTTTTTTCGATCATATCTTCTAAACGGTTAATCCTACACAAAAAATTAATGAAAGCAAACTGAAAGGAAATTAAATTCCCTATATAAAAGACTTTATTCATTTTCATCCTCAGACCAACCGTTATCGAGATATTTTAAATTTCCTGCAAAAAGAATAATATTCATTTTTATCCTCTAGCCTGCCGCTATCGAATATTAACTTAAGTGATCTTTTTTCGATCATATCTTCTAAACGGTTAATCCTACACAAAAAATTAATGAAAGCAAACTGAAAGGAAATTAAATTCCCTATATAAAAGACTTTATTCATTTTCATCCTCAGACCAACCGTTATCGAGATATTTTAAATTTCCTGCAAAAAGAATAATATTCATTTTTATCCTCTAGCCTGCCGCTATCGAATATTAACTTAAGTGATCTTTTTCGATCATATCTTCTAAACGGTTAATCCTACATAAAAAAATTAATAAAGCAAACTGAAAGGAAATTAAATTTCCTACAAAAGTACTTAGTAAATTTTCATCCTCAGGCCGGCCGTTATCGAGATATTTTAAATTTCCTACAAAAAGAATAATATTCATTTTCATCCTCTAGCCTGCCGTTATCGAGATATTGACTTAAGTGATCTTTTTTCGATCATATCTTCTAAAAGGTTAATCCTACACAAAAATTAATGAAAGCAAACTGAAAGGAAATTCAATTCCCTATAAAAGACTTTATTCATTTTCATCCTCAGACCAGCCGTTATCGAGATATTTTAAATTTCCTGCAAAAAGAATATATAATTTTTATCCTCTAGCCTGCCGTTATCGAGATATTGACTTAAGTGATCTTTTTTCAATCATATCTTCTAAACGGTTAATCCTACACAAAAAATTAATGAAAGCAAACTGAAAGGAATTAAATTCCTATATAAAAGACTTTATTCATTTTCATCCTCAGACCAGCCGTTGTCGAGATATTTTAAATTTCCTGCAAAAAGAATAATATTCATTTTTATCCTCTAGCCTGCCGCTATCGAATATTAACTTAAGTGATCTTTTTCGATCATATCTTCTAAACGGTTATCCTACACAAAAAATTAATGAAAGCAAACTGAAAGGAAATTAAATTCCCTATATAAAGACTTTATTCATTTTCATCCTCAGACCAACCGTTATCGAGATATTTTAATTTCCTGCAAAAAGAATAATATCATTTTTATCCTCTAGCCTGCCGCTATCGAATATTAACTTAAGTGATCTTTTTTCGATCATATCTTCTAAACGGTTAATCCTACATAAAAAATTAATAAAAGCAAACTGAAAGGAAATTAAATTTCCTACAAAAAGTACTTAGTAAATTTTCATCCTCAGGCCGGCCGTTATCGAGATATTTTAAATTTCCTACAAAAAGAATAATATTCATTTTCATCCTCTAGCCTGCCGTTATCGAGATATTGACTTAAGTGATCTTTTTTCGATCATATCTTCTAAAAGGTTAATCCTACACAAAAATTAATGAAAGCAAACTGAAAGGAAATTCAATTCCCTATATAAAAGACTTTATTCATTTTCATCCTCAGACCAGCCGTTATCGAGATATTTTAAATTTCCTGCAAAAAGAATAATATTAATTTTTATCCTCTAGCCTGCCGTTATCGAGATATTGACTTAAGTGATCTTTTTTCAATCATATCTTCTAAACGGTTAATCCTACACAAAAAATTAATGAAAGCAACTGAAAGGAAATTAAATTCCCTATATAAAAGACTTTATTCATTTTCATCCTCAGACCAGCCGTTGTCGAGATATTTTAAATTTCCTACAAAAAGAATAATATTCATTTTCATCCTCTAGCCTGCCGTTATCGAGATATTTTAAATTTCCTACAAAAAGAATAATATTCATTTTCATCCTCTAGCCTGCCGTTATCGAGATATTGACTTAAGTGATCTTTTTTCGATCATATCTTCTAAACGGTTAATCCTACACAAAAAATTAATGAAAGCAATCTGAAAGGAAATTAAATTCCCTATATAAAAGACTTTATTAATTTTCATCCTCAGACCAGCCGTTATCGAGATATTTAAATTTCCTGCAAAAAGAATAATATTCATTTTTATCCTCTAGCCTGCCGTTATCGAATATTAACTTAAGTGATCTTTTTTCGATCATATCTTCTAAACGGTAATCCTACATAAAAAATTAATAAAGCAAACTGAAAGGAAATTAAATTTCCTACAAAAAGTAGTTAGTAAATTTTCATCCTCAGGCCGGCCGTTATCGAGATATTTTAAATTTCCTACAAAAAGAATAATATTCATTTTCATCCTCTAGCCTGCCGTTATCGAGATATTGACTTAAGTGATCTTTTTTCGATCATATCTTCTAAACGGTTAATCCTACATAAAAAATTAATAAAAGCAAACTGAAAGGAAATTAAATTTCCTACAAAAAGTAGTTAGTAAATTTTCATCCTCAGGCCGGCCGTTATCGAGATATTTTTAATTTCCTGCAAAAAGAATAATATTCATATTTATCCTCTAGCCTGCCGTTATCGAATATTAACTTAAGTGATCTTTTTTCGATCATTTCTTCTAAACGGTTAATCCTACATAAAATTAATAAAGCAAACTGAAAGGAAATTAAATTTCCTACAAAAAGTAGTTAGTAAATTTCATCCTCAGGCCGGCCGTTATCGAGATATTAACATAAACCCAATTTAAGGGTGTTAAAACACCCTTTTTACAGGGATTATTGGACGTTTTTCGACCTGGAAACCCTACTTTCATTTTCTGTCGTTTTCCTCAATTTTTTGGCCAAGAAAATTCCTTTTTACCCAATTTTAAGGTGTTTTTCTCAGTTTTTCAGCCTAAAAAACACTCTTTCTACTAGATTATTTTTCCCAGGTTTTGGTCATCACTTTGCAGTGCCAGCAGATGTCGCCTATCTTTTCTGGAATAATTTTATCAATTTTAATCATGAAATCTTGTAAACGTTGAGAGCTTTAAAGGATAAAAGGATTTAAAATTGAAGCTTAAAAAAACACTCTCCCTTTTAACCCAATTTGAGGGTGTTAAACACCCTTTTACCCAATTGGAGGGTGTTAAAACACCCTTTTTATCCAATTTTGAGGGTGTTCAAACATCCTTTTTACCCAATTTGAGGGTGTTAGAACACCCTTTTTACCCAATGTGAGGGTGTTAAAACACCCTTTTTACCCAATTTGAGGGGGTTAAACACCCTTTTTACCCAATTGGAGGGTGTTAAAACACCCTTTTTACCCAATTTTGAGGGTGTTCAAACATCCTTTTTACCCAATTTGAGGGTGTTAGAACCTTTTTACCCAATGTGAGGGTGTTAAAACACCCTTTTTACCCAATTTGAGGGGGTTAAAACACCCTTTTTACCCAATTTAGGGTGTTAAAACACCCTTTTTACCCAGTTTAGGGTGTTAAACACCCTTTTTACCCAATTTAGGGTGTTAAAACACCCTTTTTACCCAATTTAGGGTGTTAAAACACCCTTTTTACCCAATTTAGGGTGTTAAAAACACCCTTTTTACCCAATTTAGGGTGTTAAACACCCTTTTTACCCAATTTGAGGGGTTAAAACATCCTTTTTACCCATTTAGGGTGTTAAAACAACCTTTTTACCCAATTTAGGGTGTTAAAACACCCTTTTACTCAATTTGAGGGGGTTAAAACACCCTTTTACCCAATTTAGGGTGTTAAAACACCCTTTTACCCAATTTGAGGGGGTTAAAACACCCTTTTTACCCAATTTGAGGGGTTAAAACACCCTTTTTACCCAATTTGATGGTGTTAAAACACCCTTTTTACCCCATTTGAGGGTGTTGCAACACCCTTTTTACCCATTTTTAAAGGTGTTTTCCTCAGTTTTTCAGCCTACCAACACTCTTTCTACTAGATTTTTAGAAGGGTTCTTCAGTTTTTTGGCCAAGATACACCCGATTTAAAAGCGTTTTTCCCGTTTCTCCCTTTCTACCGGATTTCGACATTTTCCTTGATTTTCTACGGTATTTTTCCCCTGATTAAACATACATTTCTACACTAAAAAATCGAGAAAAACGTCCAAAAATACGGCAAAATAAATCCTGATAAACAGGGTTTTCTAGACGAGGAAAACTACTTAAATCCCATTAAAATTTATGCTAAACGCTCCGATGTTTCTACACCATAAAATTGAGGAAAAACGCCTTTTTGTCGACCAATCAGAAGGGGGGCTTTGGAAGCCTTAAGTCCACCAAAAGGCTAAAAATACTGAACTCTGCATTCACCAGAAAGTTACTATTTATTCTTAGATGTTATTTAGGTGTTTATTTAGCTATTTAGGTGTTTCTACACCATAAAATTGAGGAAAAACGCCTTTTTGTCGAGAAAGGGCTTTTTGACCAATCAAAGGGGGGCTTTTGGAAGCCTTAAGGCCACCAAAAGGCTAAAAATACTGAACTCTGCATTCACCAGAAAGTTACTATTTATTCTTAGATGTTATTGAGGTGTTTATTTAGTTATTTAGGTGTTTCTACACCATAAAATTGAGGAAAAACGCCTTTTGTCGAGAGGGCTTTTTGACCAATCAGAAGGGGTGCTTTTAGAAGCCTTAAGTCCACCGAAAGGCTAAAAATACTGAACTCTGCATTCACCAGAAAGTTACTATTTATTCTTAGATGTTATTTAGGTGTTTATTTAGTTATTTAGGTGTTTCTACACCATAAAATTGAGGAAAAACGCCTTTTTGTCGAGAAAGGGCTTTTTGACCAATCAGAAGGGGGGCTTTTGGAAGCCTTAAGTCCACCAAAAGGCTAAAATACTGAACTCTGCATTCACCATAGTTACTATTAATTCTACGATGTTATTTAGGTGTTTAGCTTTGTACTTAGATGTTTATTCTTAGAAATGTCAATTGGGGAGAGAGCAAAATATACACCAGAAATAAGAATCTAGGTTTTACAGATGGTGATCAGTGGGATCTTTTAATGACCTTTTTATCACCAAATATAGAAAATATTTAACATTTAACCGCTAAAACTTAATATTAAATCCATAAAATATACCTTCATTTGGCCTCATCTCCAATAAACTCTTTAAAGCTTTTAAAGCTTCTTCTTTACTGAGCTTTGGTGGTCTAGGACTTGACTCATAATCTTCATTTTTCAAATTGATTTCATTCCTCATTCCGTACATTCCGACAGGAAATTCTTCCATTTTAAATTTTTATAAAGTTTTTAATTACGACTTGACATTCTTGGACTTAGATAAGATTGGAAACCTTCTGAGTGGTTACTGAAGCAGAAAATCATGTTTCCCTTGAGGTATCAATGATTGCTGTGACGAAAATATTGGGTCTCAAGGTCACCAATTGATTGAAATTTTTTTTAACTTCATATTTATAAATAAAAATTATTAGGAAGTTTTTTATGATGATTTTAGTGTTTTTTAAAAGAAAGCAAAGTAAATTTTGGTGGTGAAGCAACCTTAGAGAAAAAGACTGCAGAAAAAGAGATTTAAAAAAGAAATTATTTAATGACAATAGGGAGACACTGTTGGGGACAATTTTAAGGCCAGATAGTCTAAAATTAACCAGCATTTATGTGCCAACGGATAAAAATCTTGAGTCTCAGCCTCCACTTTGACTTATAAAATTTTTCCCCCAGTGAAAAAAAATTACTTTCTAAAAAATAATATTTTTATAGAAAAGAAAATATGGGTGGCCTTTTTGGCCTATTTGTTTCGACATGTTATATCGGATTTTCATGTTTGATCGCTTGGTGGGCGAGAAATTGGTCGATAGGTTGCTGATTGAGTCGTCCGTAAAAAACTTCTTGTACAAGAACTAATAGCAACATGGGAACTCTGTGCTGCTTGTTTTGAACTTATTATCAGTAAGTAATAAATTTTAAACATTTCATTTCAATTCGAAAATAGTTGCAGATAATTATGGTGTTTATACTATGCTGTTTATTTGTTCCTACTGACTATATGGTGGTCGAAAAACTGGGGAGATGCGACTGCATGTCCGTATACTCATTTTGAAGATGTTGCTGAAGGAAAGCAATGGTTGGGTCTTGCCTGTTGAAAATTGCAGCTCAACTCGCCGGAGGACTTTTAACTTACAAGTAGGTAAATATATTCTAAAAATCAATTTTTTTAAGTTTTTTGTATTTTCAGAAATTTTAAAAATACTGTTTATTTAAAGATATACGCAGTACCTGTGGAGTCTTGAAGTAAGCTCAAACCACCGAGGAAGGGCATATGAAGAATGTACTGCAGATTTGCAGGTATCTACGATATTAGGTGCCATCGTTGAATGTGTGCGACATGCTTGTGCCGAATGTGCAGCAGATTTTTGGCTGAGTTGGAGCCCAAATACTGCACAGAGATTGACGCTTTTGTCGGTACCTCTCTTGTCGTAGCAGGTGGAATACTACATCTCAGAAACTTACTAAATTTTTTTTTTAGCGTTTAATTATTCTGGAGGATATTTCAACCCAGCTTTGGCTACTGCTTTGAAATATGGATGCCATGGACATACTAAATTTCAACATTTTATGTCTATTGGGTCGGATCATCCATTGGGGCTCTTTCAGCAGTTTATCTTTTTCAACATCCAAATGTTAAAGGCAAACTGAAGTCGCTAACGGGTAAAAATATCTAAAATACCTACAAAGAAGTCGTTGTAGCCCAAAAAGTTCTTGACAATAAAATTTTAAATGAGTTAAAAGTTTTATTGACCCAAGAGCAACCATTGCCCGCATTTCCTAATTTTTAATTGATGTCACTTAAAGTCAATTTTCTGATAAATTAACTTGAACCCAAGAGCCATATGATGTTTTAAAAGACTAAATTACAAAATTCAACACACAAGAAAAAATGAGTGATCTTGAAAGACTGTTCTTATTGGAACTGCTAGTCGATACGGTGCAGTTTACGTCACAACAGTTCCAAAACCTTCAGGAATCTTGCGTTCAGTTTCAGTTTCTGGACTTCCCACCGTTGACAATCTGCGAGGAGGACTTTGCTCAAAACGCGTACGGCTATCAAACCTCCGAGGTGCCGTTTAACAGCGGTAAATCATGTCTTTTCGCATTACCGAGCAACTACACCGCCAAAAATCTTAACCTAAACATCAACGTGTACAGATCGAACACAGGTCAGAGGCAACTCTGCGGCACCGCCGTCATCAACATGTCGAGAAGCTTCACCAATTTACTCCAAGCAAGCTCAGGACAGTCGGTCTCCGAACCGATCTCGAACACCTCCAGAAACACGTACACGTTTTTTGACATGAACGGCAACAGCACAGGAAGGGCGGAATTTTTATCCGGCTCTCCTGCTTCGGAAAGCTCATCGTAACCCAGTTTGAAGTCAAAAATCCTGAAGAGCAAGAATTCATTTTTAAGAACAACGAAATTATTATGTAAAAATTAAAAATGTCATATGCGCAGAGTGTATAATTTTCAAGCTTCATCTCAATGGTCCTCCGGCCACGGATATTGTAGAACCCAAGGCTCTGCAGAGATTATGGCACTTGGTCAATTTCATCAAAAAAAGCGCGGCAACAGGTGTCCTCCACGTGTTAAGCCACGTTGCACACGTTTTAAACGAAATTATCAATTTAATTGAAACATTGAAGATTTTTCTTTTTTCTTCGCCGCAATATCGATAATGGGTGTTTTATGTAAGCTAATCCGAGATAAAAAGTGGAGTCAGGTAAAAGTGGAGGTAAAGAACCTCCTCCTTTCCGCTTTTACCGTTGGCCCGAATGAGTAGACGGTTTCTCCCCGTGGCGCTTAGTAGATCCTTCGAAAATGTGGTTAGATTTTCATAACAGAAATGCAAAGTTCTTCCGATATTTCAGCGTAGCTCTCCACATCTTCGGTTCCGCTCATTTTATTTTTACCCATTTTTACGACTGGTACGTCGCAATCATCCCTGGCGAAGCAGACAAAAGATACCCGGCGTTCGCCTACAAAATTAAATTTTTAACTAATTGGGATGTGGTGAGTAAATTTTAGAATAGTAAATTTTATTATCTACATGGTGAGTTCCTGGACTCCAGTTGAGTTTATTGACCTTTTTTCAAAAGCCTATTATTAGACTCCAACTAGTTTTGAGGGAGAGAGCGAAAAATAGTCTATACCTAATATGCCAACTTTTACTTTTAAAGCTTGAAAAGTAAATAAAAACAAAAATTTTATTAAAACTAACAGTGAGATGACACTTTCACCTTGTAAGTTCAAGACAAGTTCAAGAATGTAAATGAATAAAATAAAATTTACATAATCTTTCATTGAATACCAGTGGATCCCGAAGCAACAGGTTATGTCAACTACTGTGACGTAGTTTGAAAAAATGGCTTTTATGATAACTCCGAATATGCTCTAGTTATTTATCTTTATTTATTGCTTTCTTTAGGCTGTACTGAAGTGCTATGGCTGGGCAAAACACTGTTTACTGAAACCATTCATTCTTTTCGGTTTGTGGGAACCGAATTTTTTAATCTAATGAAATCAAACAAAACTTCTTTCTCTCGCACAGCACATCCGCACACGCATCTTCAACACATCATCGCTCGAAACACAGCACCTATCTTTACACTTTCCCCTCCCTATACTTCCCCTCCGTTATACTTCCCCTCTATACTTACCCCTCCCTTATACTTCCCCTCCTTATACTTCCCCTTTATACCCCCCCTTATACTTCCCCTCCTTATACTTCCCCTCCTTATACTTCCCCTATACTTCCCCTTTTATACTTACCCCTCCTATACCTTTCTTTAAGTAAGTTTTCGTTGGAAGCTCTTCAAACTAGTACTTTCTAGGCGCACAACACGGAGGACCAAAGTTCAATCCTGGCTGTGTAGAAGGATTTTTTAAGGGAATCTTTGCCTGAATTTGAAAATTGGACTTATCTCATATGTATTAGGTGTACAAAATGAAACTCAGCCACAGGGTAAATTTGAATTTTGTAGATTTTAGCCGAGTTTCATTTTGTACACCTAGTAGTTCATTTTTTCAAAATTTTGAACATTTTAGGCGTTAAAGTCCATCAAAAGTTGACCTTCTCCGTGTAAGAAGGTTATTGAAGTATAACCATTAAGAAGGTTAATTTTTAAAGCTTATAAACGTAAACCGTTACAGATATTGAAAAAATGCACTAAATAAAATCTGTTGGAAATTTAATTCTCTTTAATTTTTATTCTATTCATTTTTCTCTAGGACGCACTGTTTTCAAGATAAATTTAAAAAAAAATTATTTTCCGAAAATGGTGCATCCTAGAAAAAAATAATTAAGTACAAATTTATAGAGAATTAAATTTCCTACAATTTTTATTTATTAAGTGTACAAAATGAAACTCAGCCACAGGGTAAATTTGAATTTTGTAGATTTTAGCCGAGTTTGTACACCTAATACTTCCCCCTCCTATATTTTTACTTCTCTTTAAGTAAGTTTTCGTTGGAAGCTCTTCAAACTAGCACTTCTAGGCGCTCAACACGGAGGACCAAAGTTCAATCCTGGCTGTGTAAAGGATTTTTAAGGGAATCTTTGCCTGAATTTGAAAATTGGACTTATCTCATATGTATTTAATCGCTTAAATATGTTATGAGGTGACAAAATTTTAGTTATTTTAAAATGGACAATATCGATATTGTCCAGGCGTTCGTGCATATAGCGGGTGCGGAGAATATGATATGCTCGACGATATTCGATTACATGAATTTTTATGAGAATCCCGTCAATTCCTCGTACGACGAAAGCGTTTTTTATTATTTAAAACATAGGACGAAATACGTGTCGTTTTTCAATATCGTGAGTTTATCTTGATATTTCGGTAGCCTGGGTCCCACTCGATCAATCATGTTTTGACAGGTGCCGATGAATTACTTGAGGTTGACTCAGGCCTCGACAAAAAAGAGAGAGAGGAAAAATTAATGACATGATGTCTGCATTCAGTAGGGAATAGTCATCCTTATCAAAATTCTCAGTTTGTTCGAAAAATCCTTCAAAACTTCATTTGTGATTGTAAAGGATTTTAGCATACTTTTCACGTTTTGGTTTATGACTTCCAAAAATGTAATGAACCTTGATCAAATAACCTTAATATTAGGTGTACAAAATGAAACTCGGCTAAAATCTACAAAATTCAAATTACCCTGAGTTTCATTTTGCACCTAATAAATAAAAATTGTAGGAAATTTAATCTATTTGTACTTAATATTTTTTTCTAGGATGCACCATTTTCGGAAAATAATTTTTTTAAAATAAATTTATCTTGAAAACAGTGCGTCCTAGAGAAAAAATGAATAGAATAAAAATTAAAGAGAATTAAATTTCCAACAGATTTTATTTAGTGCATTTTTTCAATATCTGTAACGGTTTACGATTTACAAGCCTTTAAAAATTAACCTTCTTAATGGTTATACTTCAATAACCTTCTTACACGGAGAAGGTCAACTTTTGATGGACTTTAACGCCTAAAATGTTTAAAATTTTGAAAAAATGAACTACTAGGTGTACATAATGAAACTTGGCTAAAATCTACAAAATTCAAATTTACCCTGTGGCTGAGTTTCATTTTGTACACCTAAATAAATAAAATTTAATTCTCTATAAATTTACTTAATTATTTTTTTCTAGGATGCACCATTTTCGGAAAATAATTTTTTTTTTAAATTATCTTGAAAACAGTGCGTCCTAGAGAAAAAATGAATAGAATAAAAATTAAAGAAATTAAATTTCCAACAGATTTTATTTAGTGCATTTTTCAATATTTGTAACGGTTTACGATTTACAAGCCTTTAAAAATTAACCTTCTTAATGGTTATACTTCAATAACCTTCTTACACGGAGAAGGTCAACTTTTGATGGACTTTAACGCCTAAAATGTTCAAAATTTTGAAAAAATGAACTACAAAAAATGTAAAATCTAATTCTCAAAATTTACTGTTTTTTATTTTTATTATTTTATTTATTGTTTTTAATTATTTTTTTCTAGGATGCACCATTTTCGGAAAATAATTTTTTTTAAATAAAAATCTTGAAAACAGTGCGTCCTAGAGAAAAAATGAATAGAATAAAAATTAAAGAGAATTAATTTCCAACAGATTTTATTTAGTGCATTTTTTCAATATCTGTACGGTTTACGATTTACAAGCCTTTAAAAATTAACCTTCTTAATGGTTATACTTCAATAACCTTCTTACACGGAGAAGGTCAAGTGATGGACTTAACGCCTAAAATGTTAAAATTTTGAAAAAATGAACTACTAGGTGTTTAATGAAACTCGGCTAAAATCTAAATTCAAATTTACCTGTGGCTGAGTTTCATTTTGTCCTAATAAAAAATTGTAGGTATTTTCTATAAATTTGTACTTAATTATTTTTTTCTAGGATGCACCATTTTGGAAAATAATTTTTTTTAAAAATAAATTTATCTTGAAAACATTGCGTCCTAGAGAAAAAATGAATAGAATAAAAATTAAAGAGAAACTAAATTTCCAACAGATTTATTTGTGCATTTTTTAATATGTAACGGTTTACGATTTACAAGCCTTTAAAAATTAACCTTCTTAAAGGTTATACTTCAATAACCTTCTTACACGGAGAAGGTCAACTTTTGATGGACTTTAACGCCTAAAATGTTCAAATTTTGAAAAAATAAACTACTAGGTGTACAAATGAAACTGGCTAAAATCTACAAAATTCAAATTTACCCTGTGGCTGAGTTTCATTTTGTACACCTAATAAATAGAATTGTAGGAAATTTAATTTCTATAAATTGTACTTATTATTTTTTTCTAGGATGCACCATTTTCGGAAAATAATTTTTTTTTAAAAATAAATTTATCTTGAAAACAGTGCGTCCTAGAGAAAAAATGAATAGAATAAAAATTAAAGAGAATTGAATTTCCAACAGATTTTATTTGTGCATTTTTTCAATATCTGTGACGGATACGATTTAAAGCCTTTAAAAATTAACCTTCTTAATGGTTATACTTCAATAACCTTTTACACGGAGAAGGTCACTTTTGATGGACTTTACGCCTAAAATGTCCAAAATTTTGAAAAAATGAACTACTAGGTGTGCAAATTAAAACTCGGCTAAAATCTACAAAATTCAAATTTACCCTGTGGCTGAGTTTCATTTTGTACACCTAATAAATAAAAATTGTAGGAAATTAATTTTCTATAAATTTGTACTTAATTATTTTTTCTAGGATGCACCATTTCGGAAAATAATTTTTTTTAAAAATAAATTTATCTTGAAAACATTGCGTCCTAGAGAAAAATGAATAGAATAAAAATTAAAAGAGAACTAAATTTCCAACAGATTTTATTTTGTGCATTTGTTTAATATCTGTAACGGTTTACGATTTACAAGCCTTTAAAATACCTTCTTAAAGGTTATCTTCATAACCTTCTTACACGAGAAGGTCAACTTTTGATGGACTTTAACGCCTAAAATGTTCCAAAATTTTGAAAAAATAAACTACTAGTGTAAAAATGAAACTCGGCTAAAATCTACAAAAATTCAATTTACCCTGTGGCTGAGTTTCATTTTGTACACCTAATAAATAAGAATTGTAGGAAATTTAATTTTCTATAAATTTGTACTTTATTTTCTAGGATGCACCATTTTCGGAAATTTTTTTTAAAATAAATTTATCTTGAAACAGTGCGCCTAGAGAAAAAATGACCATTTTCGGAAAAAATTTTTTTTAAAATAAATTTATCTTGAAAACAGTGCGTCCTAGAGAAAAAAAATAGAATAAAATTAAGAGAATTAATTTCCAACAGATTTTATTTAGTGCATTTTTTCAATATCTGTAACGGTTTACGATTTAAAAGCCTTTAAAAATTAACCTTAATGGTTATACTTCAATAACCTTTTACACGGAGAAGGTCAACTTTTGATGGACTTTAACGCCTAAAATGTCAAAATTTTGAAAAAATGAACTACTAGGTGTACAAAATGAAACTCGGCTAAAATCTACAAATTCAAATTTACCCTGTGGCTGAGTTTCATTTTGTACACCTAATAAATAAAAATTGTAGGAATTTAATTCTCTATAATTTGTACTTAATTATTTTTTTTTAGGATGCACCATTTTCGGAAAATAATTTTTTTTAAAATAAATTTATCTTGAAAACAGTGCGTCCTAGAGAAAAATGAATAGAATAAAAATTAAGAAAATTATATTTCCATTGCATTTTTTCAATATCTGTAACGGTTTACGATTTACAAGCCTTTAAAAATTAACCTTCTTAATGGTTATACTTCAATAACCTTCTTACACGGAGAAGGTCAACTTTTGTTGGACTTTAACGCCTAAAATGTTCAAAATTTTGAAAAAATGAACTACTAGGTGTACAAAATGAAACTCGGCTAAAATCTACAAAATTCAAATTTACCCTGTGGCTGAGTTTCATTTTGTACACCTAATAGAAGCAATGAATCCCTTCCCCCAAAAACCCGGATAAATGAGGGTAAAACAATAAGTTATTCAGGGAAGTTAATTTATACTGCAGGATTGCAGAAACGAGGTCTTTCTTTTGAATCCAATTTTTTTGTTTACAGAGGCTATCTGATAAAGATTTCCTTGTATTCTCATTTTTTGTGGCAATTGATAAAAATGAAGCTAAAAAAAAATGACAGGGAAAACGAGGAATTGGGTCAAATCCACCCACTCGCCTAGCAGACGGTGGATCAATGAAGACGACTTGAGGAGGGGGTGGGTGTGTGTGGGAACAAATGAAGCGTAAAATCAGCTGTTCCAGAGTAAAATGAGATTAAACATACGCGTACGGATTTGCGGGACGTGGGGCGGCGTCGTCGTCGGCCGCGGTGGGGGTCGAAGGTCCGCTTACGTTTAGACAAGAACCGGCCTCCGATACGAATAGAGGGACAAGGCCTTTCATCAGTTATAAACATTCAGTCTCCATCCGTCTCCCAGGTGTTGTGAATCTAAAAAATTTTTTTCTTATATTTTAAAGAAAAACGTGAATGGAGCTCGATATAGTTAAAAAACATCCAAAAACCTTTAATATTTTAAGCCGGTCAGTGCATGCTTTGGGCGCCTTACATTTCGTCTACGCCTGCTACTATGACTGGTTTTGGGTCGACGTTCCTCCTCACATCTCTCCCATATATCGTGCGTTCGGCTACAAATTTAAATTTCTCACCTACTGGGATGCGGTGAGTAAAATCTTTTTGTTTGTCAAGGGCGTGCTAAATTTACCCTTTTAATTCTGTAAAGATCAAAATTATTATTAGAACTCCATTAGCGATCTCATATTTCAACCCCCTTTCTGCATGAAAACCCATACAAAATTTAACAAAAATTCTTAACTCCCTTACTCATCGATTTCCTGCTTTTTTTGAACTTTTATTTTGGTCGTTATAAAACTTCCTAACGTCCTTGGTCAACTCCATAAATTAGTATGTGAAAAAAACTCGATCTTTTTTTTTTCTCCTTCTTAAGTCAATTATATTTGATATGAAAAAGTGCTAAGCCTTGAGATTTATTTTTTAATTCATTGAATATTTACTTCTTCACACGTGAGGAAACAAATTTTTCACGACCGGTTTCGGCTTAATAACGTTCATCAGGTGTTTTCCCTTATCTCTGTAGACTGTACGATTCCTACTAGTGTTTTTTGTTTTAAATATTAGGTACAAAATGAAATCAGCCACAGGGTAAATTGAATTTTGTAGATTTTAGCCGAGTTTCATTTTGTACACCTAGTAGTTCATTTTTTCAAAATTTTGAACATTTTAGGCGTTAAAGTCCATCAAAGTTGACCTTCTCCGTGTAAGAAGGTTATTGAAGTATAACCATTAAGAAGTTAATTTTTAAAGGCTTGTAAATCGTAAACCGTTACAGATATTGAAAAAATGCACTAAATAAAATCTGTTGGAAATTTAATTCTCTTTAATTTTTATTCTATTCATTTTTTCTCTAGGACGCACTGTTTTCAAGATAAATTTATTTTTTAAAAAATATTTTCCGAAAATGGTGCATCCTAGAAAAAATAATTAAGTACAAATTAGAATTAAATTTCCTACAATTTTTATTTATTAGGTGTACAAAATGAAACTCAGCCACAGGGTAAATTTGAATTTTGTAGATTTTAGCCGAGTTTCATTTTGTACACCTAATATTTTAAGAGTTTGTAATTTTGAAAGCTTTTTTAACTCTTTGTTGCCAAAGGGTCAATGTTTAGACATGAATAAACACGGCATAAACAACCTTTTGCGGGAAATGACGCTTGTTAAAATTCGTTTTACTTTTTTCAGTATTTTTTAAACTTCGGGTCGCGTAATTTTTAACTTCCGGATTCCTTTGTTAATTGTTTCTATGGGCATTTTTTTAGAAAGTCCCGTCAATGAAAAAATGTTAAATTCTCAAATGGGTTTCTCTGTTTGATTTATTGTGTCTTTTGGGTCTGAATCAAATGTGCGTGTAGCGGTAATTATTTTGTTTTCCATTTCGGGATGTCAATTTATGCTCTAATCGCCTAAAAGGCCTTGTATACACCTGACGGCCATGATGAAATTGAGAAAAAAATTATTAATTTTGTTGTGTAAACGTTTTTTTCTCCCCGATGTCGGAATGAGCGTGAACGTCGACACCTTTTTGGGTTCAAGGGTGCACCGTTTCTTCCCGTGGGTCTTTTTTAACGCGGAATTCATCTTCCAAAAAGTGAAGGGGTTTTTAGTTTTAATAAAAAATTTAAAAAAAATAAAATTTCGATACTTCAAACTGGCTCAAAATTTTCAATTATATTGGCGGAAAACCCCTTATTTTACCCGAATTTTTGGACGTTTTCCTAGCCAATTAAGTCTCTTTTTGTACACCTAGTTCATTTTTTCAAAATTTTGAACATTTTAAGCGTTAAAGTCCATCAAAAGTTGACCTTCTCCGTGTAAGAAGGTTATTGAAGTATAACCATTAAGAAGGTTATCGAAGTATAAACCATTAAGAAGGTTATCGAAGTATAACCATTAAGAAGGTTATCGAAGTATAACCATTAAGAAGGTTAATTTTTAAAGGCTTGTAAATCGTAAACCGTTACAGATATTGAAAAAATGCACTAAATAAAATCTGTTGGAAATTTAATTCTCTTTAATTTTTATTCTATTCATTTTTTCTCTAGGACCCACTGTTTTCAAGATAAATTTATTTAAAAAAAATATATTTTCCGAAATGGTGCATCCTAGAAAAAAATAATTAAGTGCAAATTTATAGAGAATTAAATTTCCTATAAGTTTATTTATTAGGTGTACAAATAAAACTCAGCCACAGGGTAAATTTGAATTTTGTAGATTTTAGCCGAGTTTCATTTTGTACACCTAATATTGGCGGAAAACCCCCTATTTTACCCGAATTTTTGGGCGTTTTTCCTAGCCAATTGAGTCTCTTTTTGTTAGTAAGAAATTTGTCTCGGTTTTTCGTCTGGAAATCCCTTTTTACTCGAACATCTGGACATTTTTTCGCTATTTTGGCCACCAAAAACTTTTTTTTAAATCCATTTCAGAAAATTCTTTGTACTCGATCTCTGGCTTTTTTCCTCCGTCTTTTGGTTGCGAAGCAACGAATAATTTGATCGTTTTTTCCTCGTCATATTTTTTTTTTGCCAATTTTACCCATTTTCTAAGTTTTTTTTTTTTTTTTTTCTTTTTTCCTGGATAGCCCTCATAACAGATTTCTGACTGTTTTCCTTGTGCTGGCGGGGGAAACCATATTTTACCGGATATTCGTCATTTTCCTCGTTATCTTGACGAATGGAGAACTCTTTATCCGGAATTTTCTTCATTTTTTCCACCAGGAAATTTTTTACCCGAGTTTTGGCAGTTTTCCTTGGCCTTTTGTGTAAGGAGCACCTATTTTAATGCATTTTTTTTTCGCCCTCAAGAAACACTTTTGTTCTTTCCTCTTGGCCCAGAAACTTCATTTTCCTTTACTGATTTTAACTTCCATAATGAATTTAATTTCTTTCAGTTTCCGTGAATCCTGTCCAGACGAAATTGTTTTTTTCCTTTCATTTCCTTTATTTCCAGGTTCAAGAATCTTGAAACCAAAATATTTATTTTAGTTTATCGTGAAGGATCAAACGCGATAAACTTCGGATGATTTATGATCCTTTGGTCAAAAGATCTTTTTGGAAATTCCTTAAAAACGTTTGATAGGATTAATTAAAATAATTTAGTTTTTATCAATATAGATGACCTCTCGGTTTTCATCTAACTTACTTTTTTTATTTTATTAATAATTATTTATACACACCACATTGATTTGTCTTCTTTTTATGTCCCTTTGAAAATCAGAGTCACAAAAAAAAGAGCTTCCAACGAAAACTTCCTTAAAGAGAAGTAAAAATATAGGAGGGGGAAGTATAAAGGAGGGAGGTATAACGGAGGGGGAAGTATAACGGCCGTCCGTAGCATTATTCCGGAACACTTTATGGCCAAGTTTTCATCCGATTTTCACCAAATTTTCACAAAATCTTCCTTAGTCGGAGAAGAAGAATGCAACGAGGGCGATTTTTGAATTTCGAAAAAATGGCAGAGATATGACTGTTTGAAATTTTAAAAATTCGCTGCGGCCGATCCGTTTATCCGATTTTCACCAAATTTTCACCAATTACTCCTCATATTTTTTAAGAATTTTTGGTGTAAAAAAATTGTCACTTTTTTGATTATTATTTTTTTAGTAGGGAGAAATATCATACTTCTACCCATTACGAGAGGCACATCCCTAGGCCAAAGAGCCCATTATTTCTACCTTTACACTTAAAAATTTTCGAAAAAAAACTAGGAAAATTTTTCGGAAAAAAACAAAACTCGGACAATTTTTCAAAAATAAACTCAGAAATTTTTCGAAAAAACAAACTTGGAAAATTCTCCTTTATACTTTCCCTCCTTTAATCCATCCCCTTCCGTTATACTTTCGTTCCCTTATACTTCCCCCTCCGTTATGTACTTCACCCTCTGTTATACTACCCTCACTTAAACTTCCCTACTTATACTT
>JACGAQ010002768.1:0-37148 GCA_014119065.1 Orius insidiosus
GGAAATTTAATTCTCTATAAATTTGTACTAATTATTTCTTTCTAGGAGCCCATTTTCGGAAAATAATTTTTTTAAAAAAATTTATCTTGAAAACAGTGCGTCCTAGAGAAAAAAATAGAATAAAAATTAAAGAGAATTAAATTCCAACAGATTTTATTTAGTGCATTTTTTCAATATCTGTAACGGTTTAGGATTTACAAGCCTTTTAAAAATTAACCTTCTTAATGGTTATACTTCAATAACCTTCTTACACGGAGAAGGTCTTTTGATGGACTTTAACTCCTAAAATGTTCAAAATTTTGAAAATACTAGGTGTAAAAATGAAATCGGCTAAAATCTACAAAATTCAAATCTACCCTGTGTTTCATTTGTACAATATTTCACAAAAACTATTAAAAAAGCGTTTTTTGGTCTGCAGATGGCAGAACCAGTTTCAATTAATTGCGAGGGGTTGTTTTGGTAAGCACTCTGGATGGACAACCTGAAAATTATTTAGGGTTGCGTGTCTTAAATCCATTTAAACCTCTCGGGCTACGTGAACAGAATTTACCATCTTTCATCCGCTTCTGGACTCCATACGTTGTCTTAATTATGACGCCATTCGTACGTGACGTATTTCAAAACATAAACTTTGCATAAACGTTATCAAACATAATACACGGCCAACTTGATAATACGTGACGTATCTTAGAATAAACAATTTCCATAAGCGTATTTTATAAAACTTAATAGTTTTTTAAACTTCTTGAAAGAAGTTATCGTGATACCAGGTACGGTATCTGGAAAATGGTCCCGTAGAGGAAAATAATGAGTGATCTTGGTTGTCTGTGGTGCCGGCCGTCCGTCCGTCTCAGGTGCTACGGCTACAGTTTTCATCCGATTTCACCAAATTTAATAGGATCTTCCCTTTGGTTGTCTTGAAAATGACGAGATTTTTTCGAATTTCACAAAAATGGCCGAGATATGTCGGTTTGAAATTTTAAAAACTGCACTGCGACATCTGTCCGATTTTCACCTCTCCAAGTACTCCTTATATTTTTTCGAATTTTTAACTTTCTTAAAGAAGTTATTACTTTCATCGTCGGGTTTTTGGGGAAGGGTCTTCCAGACCCCGAAGGGTCAAATCGAAATCTTTACCGATCTCAACTTTGTCTGTGGTGCCACCGTCCGTAGCATTTTTTTCCGGAACACTTTACGGCCACAGTGTTCAACCGATTTTCGCAAATTTTTTTAGTTTCTACTATACCTTAAAATTAGTCTAAATAGGGACGTGCACAAAATTTACTCTTTCTTCTTGTGGTCTTAATTATTGCATCATTTGTGACGTACTTCCACATAAAGAATTTGCATATATGTTATCAACTTTGAATGGCCCTTGATAATTTTCTTTGTTTCTTCTAACTATATGTTATTTGTCAAAATGGACGAAAAATTGTATTTAGATGGTAAATGACCTATTTTCAAATGGAATCGTTTCGTAACGGCTTCAGGGACTCCCGCGTAAACATGTTCCTGTCCGTCAGTCAAAATCTCGGGTTAAAAAAAAAAAGACAACAGGAAGTCTTCACGCCTTCTCTTGACGTTTTAAACTGTTTGTAACCATGTAAATCTCCAGTGTTTATGCTGTCAATAACAGATTGTAGAAATCAAATGGAAATTCGTGAGGGGTAATTTTTCCTTTCGCGACTGAACAGTAAAAGTTTAAACGCAAAAACTCGATAAATCTGCTGTTTTTTTACACCAAAAACTCGATAAAACTGCTGTTTTACACCAAAAAATCAATGAAAACGATCTGTTTACACAATCAAACTCGAAAATGGTGTTTTTACACAATAAACTCGATAAAACTGCTGTTTTTACACAAAAACTCGATAAAACTGTTTTTACACCAAAACTCGATAAAACTGGTGTTTTTACCCAAAAACTCGATTAAAACTGCTGTTTTTACACCAAAAACTCGATAAAACTGCTGTTTTTAAACCAAAAAATCAATGAAAACGATCTAAGTAAAAGGAATAACGCTCAAAAACTCGATAAACTGGTGTTTTTACACCAAAAACTCGATAAAACTGGTGTTCTTACACCAAAACTCGATAAAACTGCTGTTTTTTACACCAAAAACTCGATAAAACTGCTGTTTTTACACCAAAAAATCAATGAAAACGATCTGAGTAAAAGGAATTAACGCTGAAAAACTATATAAAACTGTTTTTACTGTTCTTACTGGCGTTCTTTCTACTGTCGCAAACTGTAGTTTTTAATTAAAAATCGTCGGTAGACATCTGACAAAAATTCCTCCGACCAGTAGAGGAAATAATGATGAAAAATTGCTTTCGGATGATGTTTCACTCGAAAATGAAGACTTCTCCGAAGGGTCGGGTAAAAATAAGAAAGGGTCGAAAATTACCTCATCGCCGCTTCCTGTCTTGCAAGTCCAATGACCTGCTTGTATCCTCCCGACCCTGGGAAATCTCCTTTACCTGACTCCGTACCCGCAGGAGCAGGTTTTCAATCCTTTCTCATACGGGAACCCTTTCTTATGCAGATTTAACGTAATTAATATTTTCATTTAACGGAACTCGAAGATCTCACGGCCTATATTTTGACCGTGAAAAGTATTCAATTACAATAATGAGAACTCGTTGCCATGAATGAAGTAGGCGTCGTCCTTGCCAAATTTCGTCCTTGTCAAAATCGAGTAATTCATTAAAAATAAAACGCGTTATAATTTCCTTAAATTAGCCTTTTGTGATATCTCCAAGAAATCTCGCATTTTGAATTCGTGCCAAATGGGAAAAGATGACTGGAAAAATAAAAGCGACTTTCATATTTTGGCTTTTTTTTTGTGGGCTATTTTGGATCTCCTTTTGTTTCTTAATGAAGCCTTTAATAGTTTTTCCTTTTGATTTTAAAGTTCATAGACCTCAATTTTTCGTTTACAATTTACTGAAGTTTTTTTTTTCTCCACTTTCTTTCATGAAAGGTCAACACGTCCAGAGCTTCATTAATCTCGTTTTATATTATTTTTTAATAGAGGAAAGTCTTTTGTCTCAAGTCTCAATTCACAATTTTTTCTCATATCCGCGAAAGTTCGAATCGGAAATCTCGGAAATTGTCGATTGTGTTCCACTCGAGTTTGATTAACGGATTTCCTTACTATTTTTTTTTTTAATTAAACGGATTATAAAGGGAAATTATTAAGTTCTTTCACGCACCTTTTGATCGTTCCAGTGAGACATCAAGTAAGTCATAACCCGAATGCATTTTAAACGAAAATTAGGGAGAAATGGGGGTTTCTTCGTCGAAAAATCCTGTCAAAATAGCGAGAAAAACGCCCAAAAATAGAATAAAATCCCTAAAAATTCGGTAATACGAGGGTTTGTTAGCCAAATGAGGCCAAAAGACGCTAAAGGGAGTTTTTTTTGGTAGTAAAATCCTAGGAAAACTTCCAAAAATCCAACACTAAAGGATTTGTCCAAAAGACCGGGGATGGGATTCCCAAAAATTAGGAAAAGCGGGTTTCACCTTCGAAAGTACTGGTTTGAAGAGCTTCCAACGAAAACTTCCTTGAAAGTGTTTATTGTACAAAATGACAACTCAGCCACAGGGTAAATTTGAATTTTGAAGATTTTAGCCGAGTTTCATTTTGTACACCTAGTAGTTCATTTTTTCAAAATTTGGAACATTTTAGGCTTTAAAGTCCATCAAAAGTTGACCTTCTCCGTGTAAGAAGGTTATTGAAGTATAACCATTAAGAAGGTTAATTTTTAAAGGCTTGTAAATCGTAAACCGTTACAGATATTGAAAAATGCACTAAATAAAATCAGTTGGAAATTCAATTCTCTTTAATTTTATTCTATTCATTTTTCTCTTGGACGCACTGTTTTCAAGATAATTTATTTAAAAAAAAATTATTTTCCGAAATGGTGCATCCTAGAAAAAAATTAGTAAAATTTATAGAATTAAATTTCCTACAATTTTATTTATTAGGTGTACAAAATGAAACTCAGCACAGGGTAAATTTGAATTTGTAGATTTTAGCCGAGTTTCATTTTGTACACCTAAATATATATTTTTTTTTTTCTTTTTTTTTTTATTTTTTAATTTTTTTGAAAAATTTTTACTTCTTTTTTTTCGAAAATTTTCTAATTGTCAAGGTAGAAATAATGGGCTCTTTGGCCTACGGATGTGCCTCTCGTAATTTGTAGAAGTATGAAATTTCTCCCTACTAAAAAAAATAATAACTAAAAGTGGCAACTTCTTTAAGGAAGTTAAAAGTTAGAAGAATTCTCGCAAATTCAAAAGATAGCTTCTCGGTCAAAAGAGTGAGAAAGACGGGTGAAAATCAGTTAAAATGAAGGTTCCTTTGTCAAAAATGTAGGAAAATTTCTCAAAAATCCTGTAATAATGGAAGAGTGTATACGTGCGTTTGACCATAAAATAGATCGAGATTTTTTTGCTTTTCGCGGGAGAGTTATCATCCCTACGGCCTACGCCAGTGGGTCTACCTTTGGGATTTTCGGTTGTTCAACCGTTTTTTTTTTTCTGCAACTCGACTTTATTGGGAGTTTAATCTGGATCGAGACGTGGGACGTCCATTGTGTGGTATAATCTAAATAGGATCTAGCTAAAGCTTCCAGGCACCTTCGATCCGCCCGTTTCCGCCTTCCCACGCTTCGCAGTCTGGAAACTCGAAAAAAAGGGATTAAAAGTCGTGCAGAAGACAAATTTTTTTTCATAAAACGCTCGAGCGCATGAGTGAGAAGATACTTCCTTCACCGCTCTACTTATCACATATCCAGTTATAATTTCACTTAAAAAATAAGAAAACAAAATGTTCGCTATTGTGATCTCCCTCCTTGCACAAAATACGCCCCAGGGGATCCTTGACCCTTTCTGCTGTTTCATTAAAATTAAAGGGAGGAAAATAAACCTCGGAGTTATTACTTTTTTTCTAGACTTTTATATCACAAACGTTGATGAGGAAGCGTGTTCCGGTTGAAATAAAAAGGCCTAGGTCATGTTATGTTTAGAATTTATGTGTGTACCTTCTGAAGGGTGTGGTTTTGCATCCGAAGTATTAATCCTCCTCTGACATAGCCGCTATTTATTAAATATTTATGGACGAGAAAGGATGTCGCTTATTAAAATTGTAAATCATTTTATTTGTTTTAGAATTCCGTTTTTTGTTCTGCGAATCGATAGGGAGCCAGACAGATTTGATTTCGTCATTAAAAAGAGGGTGGACGTCGAAAATTAGGTTTTAACGTCGAGTCTAGACTTACTGGGGGAAGCATTCATATAAAAGGAGGGAAGTATTCAAAACTGCATTGCGGCACATTGTAGATCATTTCCGCGTCGCAAAATACGATCAACAGTTAGATAGAACTAATTTCCACATTTTGGCCATCTTTATCCGAATTCGTGGAGTTTTCCTCAGTTTTTGAGCACAAATTTTATCAGAGTTTTGTACACCTAATACTTTCCCTCCCTTCATTGTACTTTCGTTCCCTTATACTTCTCCCTCTGTTATACTTCCCCTCCCATATACTTCCCCCTCCGTTATACTTCCCCCTTGTTTGTTACTTCTCTTTAAGGAAGTTTTCGTTGGAAGCTCTTCAAACCAATACTTTTGTTTTAGCCTTTTTTTCCCCTAGACACTGAATTCATCAATAAAGCGAACAGATTATCTAGTTTTATTCTAAAAGCCCTGCATTTTTTGTACTGCGAGAATAATTTTTCAAAATATATCTCCAAATTGGCTTAATTATGCCATTACACACTTGCCCACCCACAATCTCATCGCTTTAATCTCCTCTTTTTTTTCCTAGCTAATTTTTTCTCATCATAAGAAATTAAAAACGTTTTGTCACGGCCCATTTGTCTATTTTCATAATTTCTCTTTGTAGGCGATCTCAGGAGCCCCAATCCTTTCTCTCCATGATTGTTCAAAATACTATAATATTCACAAAACCTAGAATTTCTAAGTCCAATTAACCCTTTTTTTCGGACCGTTTTTTTTTCCTGGGAGACGTTTCCGTGTTTTAAAATTACTCGAGATGTTTTGAAATTTTTTACTTGGTCGATTATCAAAGTGTTCTAACCCACACGGCTTTAAAACGACCATAAATAAGTCAAGTGGGCAACCCAAGATGGGTTATTAATAATATTCTTTAAATTCTATAAAATATACCCACGTTATTTGCACATTTTCATTTATTAGCCTTACGAGGAAATAACTCATTCTGTTATATTTCCACACCTTTTTTTTTTACCACCAACTTCAGGAAGTTTTAGTAGGTAGACTTAATTTTCACCAGACACAGTAGACACAATTTTTGAAACAAAAAACTTGGAAAATTTTTCGGATAAAAAAAAAAACCCGGAAAATTTTTCGAAAAAATAAAATAAAACTTCCCCCTCCCTTATTTTTTCCGTTCTTTATGCTTTCCCTCCCTTCGCTGTACTTTCGTTCCCTTATACTTCCCCTCCGTTATACTTCCCCCTCTGGTATACTTCCCCTCCCATATACTTCCCCCTCCGTTATACTTCCCCTCTGTTATACTTCCCCTCCCATATACTTCCCCCTCCTATATTGTTACTTCTCTTTAAGGAAGTTTTCGTTGGAAGCTCTTCAAACGGTTGGATACCCCATGGTTCCCGGAGACAAAGTAGGTCAAATCAAATATACCCGATGGCTCCCGCTTCTAGTAATGCGACATACCCGATGGTTCCCGTGTTTATTTTGCAACGCAGGTATCAATGAAGAACATTTCAAACCCAACACCACAAAATGTGTTTAAGAACACTCACTGTTATAATATATCTGGGACCCATCGGGTAAATTGGCAATTTTCAGCCCGGGAACCAACGGGTTGTGGCAATTTTCAGCCCGGGAACCAACGGGTATATTGCAATTTTCAGCCCGGGAACCATCGGGTATATTGCAATTTTCGGCACGGGAACCATCGGGTATATTGCAATTTTCAGCCCGGGAACCAACGGGTATGTGGCAATTTTTGCCCGGGAACCATCGGGTATATTGCAATTTTCAGCCCGGGAACCATCGGGTATGTTGCAATATTCAGCCCGGGAACCAACGGGAATGTGGCAATTTTCTGCCCGGGAACCATCGAGTATATTGCAATTTTCAGCCTGGCAACCATAGGGTATATTGCAATTTTCGGCCCGGGACCCATCGGGTATATTGCAAATTCAGCCCGGGAACCATCGGGTATATTGCAATTTTCGGCCCGGGAACCATCGGGTGTATTGCAATTTTCAGCCCGGGAACCAACGGGTATGTGGCAATTTTCTGCCCGGGAACCATCGGGTATATTGCAATTTTCAGCCTGGTAACCATCGGGTATATTGCAATTTTCGGCCCGGGACCCATTGGGTATATTGCAATTTTCAGCCCGGGACCCATCGGGTATATTGCAATTTTCAGCCCGGGAACCATCGGGTATATTACAATTTTCAGCCCGGAACCATCGGGTATAATTATCTCGTTTTGGGAACCATCGGGTAAAGTACCCTTCAAACCAGTACTTATAAAAAGCGATCGTAAATTTTTCATTAAGAAAACATCGTTTAAACTTCTCACCTCGTTTTTAACTTGATTGATGACCAAGAGAGGAAGTACTATTTCAGACTTTCGTGGAATCCTAAACAAAAATAAAGTTTCCAGTACAAATTACATCTTAAAAGAAGATTCCAAAACAAAAGGAAATCGTTAAAATCTCACATTTTCTCCATACCGTTCATATTTTTAAAATATTTCTATTTTGATCCTGGAATACTTTCATGTCCAGATTAGTCCTAAGACCAGGAAGTATATAAAAAACTTCATCCGATCTTAAGGGGATATGAGGGTTTTAAGTTGGTTGCTATGTACATTTTTCGTTGTGAGCAACGGTTTTCGGTTTTTCCTTTCTATCTTGGAAACCGTCGCTCAAACGAAAAAATGTCCTAAGTAAATGTTGTAGCTGCAAAAATTTACTACATAAAATATCTTATTAGTTTTTTCCGTCAGAGCAATATTTTAGGAGATATGAAGGTTTTAAGTTTTCAGACAGGCTCTGTAGGATTATTAGTTTTATCCTCATAACTCCTTAAATATTGCTCTTACGCAAATAATGAATAAATAAATTTTTGTAGGAAATCTTTGTACCTACAACTTTTACTTAGGACATTTTTTCGTTTTGAGCGACGGTTTCCGAGATAGAAGGGAAAAACCGAAAACCGTTGCTCACAACGAAAAATTTGCGAAGCAACTCACTTAAGAACCCTCATATCTCCTTAAGTATTGCTCTGACAAAAAAACCAATGAGGTCTTTTTTGTAGGAAATTTCCGTAGCTACGACTTTTACTTAAGACGTTTTTTCGTTTTGAGCGACGGTTTCCGAGATAGAAGGGAAAAACCGAAAACCGTTGTTAACAACGAAAAATTTGCAAAGCAACCAACTTAAATACTTCCATATCTCCTAAAGTATTGCTCTGACGGAAAAAACTAATAAGATATTTTTTGTAGTAAATTTCAGTACCTACAACTTTTACTTTGGACATTTTTTCGTTTTGTGCGACGGTTTCCGAAATAAAAGGGAAAAACCGAAAACCGTTGTTAACAACGAAAAATTTGCAAAGCAACTCACTCAAAACCATCATACCTCCTTAACAAAATGAATTAAAAAATTAAATGTCCGATATAAATATAGCCACGTGGAAAATCTAAAGAAGAGGGGAAAAACTTCCGTAGGGTCGGCAACCGCCAGATGGTTTATATTTGACTCCTTGGGTGGCAATAAAATTATTGAATTTTCTTAACTTTTTCTCTCCTACGTCGTCTTAATTATTAAAGAGGCCCAGTTTAAAGATACACTTACAATGCTATCTTATAGATAAAAAATAGAAGATAATAGTGTTTAAATGGTTATCTTCTTGTTAAATAGGTTAAAAAAACGTGTCTTCATGTTTTTCAACCATTTTTAAAAAAACGAGGATCAAATATTTCGATGACCCCTACCGTTTCTGATTACTGCATTTGTCATTGTGATGTGTGAAAAATATGTGAAAGCGAGTTTCTTTTCATAAAAAAAAAAAAACCTTTTGATTGGAGGGAAATTTTTTTAGACCAAATCGATTGGTAACCCTGTTTTATTTTGTATGAAACCGATGTTCTTAAGAAAAATAAGGTCGTAGGAAACGAGCATCGTTGGACAATCTAATAGTCCCTTTGGTCTCGTCTAATTGAAAGGTATAATACGTCCGAATTAATTCCAGATTTACAGAGGAAGACCTTTTTTTTTTTGTCTATTGCACTCTTGTTTAACTGTCCCGATTTGGTCCGTCTTGCTCGCGGTGAGTCATTTTATAAACTTGTTAGACGACTCGGATTCTTACTTGGAAGTGCCCTTAACACATTTTCATATCTACCCGAAACCACTCGTATGGCCGAAATAGTCAAGCTTTTAGCTATTTTTTTATACACAAATTGAGCGGACTATTTTGTCATTGCCTTGAAGATTAGGTTGGGAAAAAAATTGCTTCAAATCGACTTTCGTGGGTAAGTGGTCAATGTATTCGACTCAGTCCTCTGGATTAGGGTTGATTCGATATGGCCTTCCTTCCGATATTTTATCCGATACGATATTTTCAAAAAATATCGTACCGATATATCGGAAGGAAAATATAGGATGAAACGATAAATCGGAAGGAAAATATCGGATGAACCGATATATCGGAAGGAAAATATCGGATGAACCGATATACAGAAGGAAAATATCGGATGAACTGATATATCGGAAGGAAAATATGGGATGAACCGATATATCGGAAGGAAAATATCGGATGAACCGATACATCGGAAGGAAAATATCGGATGAACCGATATATCGGGAGGAAAATATCGGATGAACCGATATATCAGAAGGAAAATATCGGATGAACCTATATATCGGAAGGAAAATATCGGATGAACCGATACATCGGAAGGAAAATATCGGATGAACCGATACATCGGAAGGAAAATATCGGATGAACCGATATATCGGAAGGAAAATATCGTATGAACCGATATATCGGAAGGAAAATATCGGATGAACCGATATATCGAAGGAAAATATCGGATGAACCGATATATCGAAGGAAAATATTGGATGAACCGATATATCGAAGGAAAATATCGGATGAACCGATGTATTGGAAGGAAAATATCGGATGAACCGATATATCGAAGGAAAATATAGATTGAACCTATATATCGGAAGGAAAATATCGGATGAACGGATAAATCGGAAGGAAAATATCGGATGAACCGATATATCGGAAGGAAAATATCGTATGAACCGATACATCGGAAGGAAAATATCGGATGAACCGATACATCGGAAGGAAAATATCGGATGAACCGATATATCGGAAGGAAAATATCGGATGAACCGATATCGGAAGGAAAATATGTATCGCAAATATCGGAAGGAGAATATCGCGATAATTCCGAAATATCTCATTTGTCAGTTGTGGAGTGGTAATATCTGGGGTTTTGAGGTTTGTCTCTCCACTTTTTTAAGAATCAATGTTTATTGATTTAATGACATTGACGACCGGTTTCGTAGAGAATCTCTACATCATCAGGTCTTATCGATCTACAAATGACATACATAATTTTTACATAGTATTAATTTCTTAGTTACTTACAAAGAAAAAAGTTTTCTACTCATTTGATCCAATGGACGAAATAAAAAGGATAAACTGGTTTAACATCGATTGATTGACAGTCGAGAGATAAAAAAAACGATATTAAAATTAAAAACACACACTTGTTTAAAAAGGAAATTTGATGGAGAGAGGAAAAGTCGTTGACGAAGGTTTCGAATCTAACTGTTTATCGATCCTCGATCTAGTCCGCGGGGGCAACCGTAGGGTGTCTCGGTTGGAGATGTGTAAGCAGCAGTGACGTCATGACCGTCTTTTCCGGGATTTGAGTATTTAGACAATCTTCGAGTGGGTTTTGCAGAGATTTATGGATTTCGTACGTTTCCTTCCAATTGATAATCTTTCTATTTCTTTCTATATGAAGGAAACTCACGTTTTGCTCATTAAATAAATGGTTTTGTTCGTTGATATGGTCCTTAAATTCGGAATCTTTTGAGGAGGACGGACGGTGTTCTTTTATTCTTTCTGTGAACGCTCTTCTTGTCTGGCCTACGTATGTCGCTTTACATTGTGTGGAGCAGTGTAATTTGTAGATTCCCGACCGATGGTCGGTGCTCACTTTGTCTTTTGAGTTTCCAAAAATTGATCCCAAATTTCTTCCGTTTTTGTACGCCACTCGTATCCCTTGCTGCTTAAGCTTTTTTCCGACAATTTCGCTTGCCCCTTGGACGTATGGGATGCAGCAGTAGTTTACAGGGGTTCTGTTGTCTCTCAAAGTGGTTGCGTCCTTAACAATTTTCTTTTTAATTCTCTTATGTAAAATTTTGTCTATTACCTTAACGTCGTAGTTGTTGTTGTACGCCAGGTGTTTGATGGTATTCAACTCTTTGATGTAGTTTTCAGGAGACAAAGGGGTATCAATAAGGCGATCTATCATCCATATAAATCCCGTCATTTTATGAGACCATGGATGCGACGAGTCTTCTCTGATCATCACATCTGTGCTACTCGGCTTTCTGAATATGTCGTACTGGAGTGCATTTTGTTCCCTCGTAACCGACAGATCTAGAAAATTTAGAGTGTTATTGACTTCAATTTCCATCGTAAATTTGATGTTTTTGTGCAGGTCATTGAGATGTTGAAAGAAACGTTCTAAATCTTCTCTAGATCCTTTCCACAGACAGAAAATGTCATCGACATACCTGGACCAGTGTTGCACGTTATTGAGTAGGTCGTTGTTGGACGAAAAAAGTTTACTTTCAATGTGGTTCATGAAGATTTCTGCGCAGAGAGGCGACAGCGGAGATCCCATTGGTAAAGAATCCGTTTCGTAGAATTTGTCATTAAATTTGAGATAATTCGATGACATACATGCTTCTAGAAGTTGTTGAAGATCTGATTGTATGAGAGGGTTTGTATTTTTTCTGATGAGAAGGTGTTCGATGAGCTGTATACATTCTTGTACGGGTACATTGGTGAATAAGTTTGTCACGTCGAAAGAAACCATGATGTTGGAGCTTGATAATGGTAGGTTTTTTGTTTTTCTGAGACGAATTCTTCCGAATTTTTTTTTTTTTTTTTTTTTTTTTTTTTTTTTTTTTTTTTTTTTTTTTTTTTTTTTTTTTTTTTTTTAAACCGTAGGTGCTGTTGAAGGCAGTGTAGGTAAGGATTTCTTTGTTCAACAGCTTTGCTATGTTGATGCTGGGTGCATCAATGAATGATACCACCGGTCTAATTGGTATACCTGGCTTATGGAGTTTCATGAGCCCATATAAAAGAGGGGGTCTCGGGTTCATCGGTACCAATGTTCCTTGTTGGACCTTGTTAAGCAGAAAATTACATTTTTTGACAGTATTCTTTAGCTTACTCGTAACTGTTTTTGTGGGGTCCCTACGGATACCTCTAAAACTGTTTTCTTCAAGGAATTTTTCTGTTTTTGCAACATATTCATGTTTTTCCAACACTACCATAGTGTTTCCTTTATCCGCTTTTACTAGTATGAGGTCTTTTTTCTTTATTTTCTTTTTTATTGAGGTAACTTCTTTTATGTAATTTTTAGGCATGTAAGTTTTTTTATTCATCTTGAGTAAAGCTTGAGCGCAATCTAACTTGTTTTCCTCACTTAAAGAGTCGTTGCTGTCTATATTTGCAAAGAGGTTTAGTAATTCTTTCTCGGTAAAGTTTGAGGGGGGTACAAATTTTAAACCTTTTTCGAGAAGTTTTAACTCATGCTTGTTGAACTTAGTGTTTGATAGGTTTTTTACTCTATCAAAAAATTGGAATTCCAGAGGAGGAAGATCCGGTGTTATTGTCAATGTCATTAAATCAATAAACATTGATTCTTAAAAAGTGGAGAGACAAACCTCAAAACCCCAGATTCCGAAATATCGTGATATATCGCGATATATCGCATCGGATGTTAACAGTTATCCGTGTGTTGCCCCATTTTTCTTTCGGATTCATATCGTAAAAATATCGCGATATATCGGTAAGGAATATCGTATCGGATAAAATATCGGAAGGAAAATATCGGATGAACCGATATATTGGAAGGGAAATATCGGATGAACCGATATATCGGAAGGAAAATATCGGTGCAAATATCGGAATGAAAATATCGATATTCCGATTTATCGGAAGTATCGCAACAACCCTACTCTGAATGCTGGCTTACGAGTATCTTAAGTTTTAGGACGCCTAAGATAAGCTATCTTTCTTTGGTTCGGCTTCCACCTCGCGCTAATCTTGCGCACGCCCATGAGCAATAAAATATCTAATTATCACTATACATAAAGAAAAATGTTAGAAAGGATTTTGATTACCCTTTACTACCTTATCGAAATCCTCGTCGCCCTTTCTAATATTTTTTTCCTAACTACTTATAGAAAGTCGAATTTTGTATTTCTTTATATGTGAATGTGTGAAATGTATAAAGTGAACATGCAAACGGGAATTTGTTTAAATTATAGGATTTGAAATACTCCTTAAAACGTGAGGTTGAATCGCGCAATTGCTTCTGTGAAAAAAAAAACCGCCTCGCAAACTTCCTAAAACTTCTTAAAAGTTTGTGAAAATTTATAAAAAAACAAGTTTTTCCCTCTTATCGATCTTCCAGTCTTTTAAGTGTCCAATTTTAGTTATCAAGGGGAGGAACCGCATTTTTCTCCGGTGAAGGGAGGGCCCTGCAACCTACACCAGAATTCCGTTACACAAAAGAAAGAAAATCAAAGGAATTTCTTCCTTTAAAATATTCATGTCACGACATTATCAAACTTAGTGTAGGTGTTGAGGATTTATAACGCGGAAAACCTCGTTTTAAGAGACAACTATTATTTTTCGAAAAAAATAATACCGAAGTTATCTAAATACAATTTTTTTTTACCCACATAAAACCGCTACTTCTCACGATACGGAACTATAATTAGCCTCGTTTAGTAAAAAACTTTTTCCCTAACTGTTTTTTTTATTATCATTTTTGCTGTATTTTGGTATGGTATATGATATATGGTTTTATTTTGGACACTTTCCAGACGCTTTAGTGCATCGGGGAAGAAAGTTATATCTCGATATTCTCCACCAGGATTTAAAATGCGTTATTTTGGAATCCTAATGTAAACCGTAGATTTTTTTTGTCGTTTTCAAAACATTTTAGAAGATATTTTTATATCTGAAAGCAGAGACTGGACAAAACTTCCCTTGTTTTTGTTTCCGGGAGAACGCCGTTCAACATAACGCATTTCACTCTAAAGCAGTTGAACATAAAAAATCTGAATTTCGACATAAAATATCTGTAGTTCACCATAATGCGTTTAGGCATGATGCAATTAAACGGGAGGATCAGATCGTTTTTTGATACAGGGGGGTTTTATGTTTTCCTCTCGCGGTTCGCCATAATGCATGTGACCATAATACATTTCACCATAAAGAAGAGATTTAACACTTGTCGTTTCGACATAAAATTTGTCGTTTCAACATAATGCGGTTGAACATAAAGGAACTTTCATTTTAAAAAACTTGACATTTCGCCATAAAACTGTTTCTGTTCTACTTCATTAGGGTGAAATGCGTTATGTTGAACGGTGTTCTCCCGTTTTGTGAACCAAAAAATGAGGGGGTTTTCTCGTGTTTTCTTTTTGTGTCAATTCGCACATCTTCGCGGGAGAAAAAAAGTTCCGGTTTGAAGAGCTTCCAACGATAACTTCCTCAAGGATACAGGAGGAGGAAGTATTAAGTAGGAGAACTAAATTTTTGTAAAAGTTGTGAAATAAATTTGGTGGGTATCGCAGTAAGTCTTGAGGAAGTTAGAAATTTTAGGTATTTTTTGTTGTTCGTTTTCTGTTTTTTGAAAAAAAAAAATAAAAATTAAGTACCTAATAAATCGCCATTTTATTTTCCGTTAAAAAAATTCTTGAGGAAGTTAAAAAAAAAAAAAAAAAAAATTATTTTGAAAATTTTATATCAAGGTAGAAATTCAGTACGGTTAGCCAAAGAGAGGCCGCCCTCGAGCCGGCGAAGTGACTCACATTTCTGCCTAGAAAAATTATTAAGTAAAAAAAATTTTGGAAAATTAAAATTTTAAAAACATGGAAAATTTTTAAATAATTCAAGGAATGTTTAGTGAAAATTTGGTGAAGATCGGACCAACAGTACGCCCACAGCGCTCATTTTAAATCTTTGAACAGTCATATCTCCGCCATTTTGAAAAATTTCGAAAAAAGCTCTCGTCATTTTCAAGATTTCTGTGAAAGGAAGCTTGTGTATAAATTTGGTGAAGATCGGATGAAAATTGCGGCCGTGAAGTGTTCCGGAAAAAGTGGCGACGGACGGCCGGACGGCCGGACGGCCGGCACCACAGACAAAGTCAGGATCGGCAAAGATCACTTATCAGATTTATCCTACGGGGTCTGGAAGACCCTTTTCTAGTAACAGGGGGTCGGAGGGTATCACAGTAACTTCTTGAGGAAGTTAAAAGTTAACACCCTTGGTGTCATAAAACGAGCTGATCCCATTGGCTGACTGCTTGCTTTTCCTAGTTTATGGTGAGATGCTTTATGTTGTATTGCATTATGGTGAACTGTCAAGTTTTAAGGTTTTTGTCGTTTCGCCATAATCGCGTATTAAACGTGTATTTGTCCATGGTGAGATGTATTATGCTCAAACGACAGAAACAGTTTTATGACGAAACAAGTTTAAAGAGAGGCTTTTATGGTGAGAAGCTTCATGTTGAAATGCATTATGCTCAAAATTTTTGAACTTTTGAGAGCTTTACGTTCAAATGCATTATACCGAAACGCATGATGGTGAACTACAGATTTTTTATGTCGAAATGCAGATTTTTTATGTTCAACTGCTTTCGGATGAAATGCGTTATGTTGAACGGTGTTATCCCGTGTTGTGGACCAAAAAATGAGGGGGTTTTCTCATATCTCGAAAATCGAGGAAATTCATGGCAATGAAATGTTTGTTTCTGAGATTGAAAAACCGAGAAAAACGTTCGAAAAAGAGGTAAATAAGGTAAAAGTAGACAGAGGGAAATGACCTAAACCGGATAAAATGGTGCTTTATGGTTAAAAAAATTGAGAAAAATTTAATAAAATCGGGACTAAAGGCTTCTTTTGAGCGAAAAATTAGGGAAAAGTGGTGGTTTTGGGGACTAAAAGATGAGACAAACCGTTTCACAACACCCCGGACTATCCGTTGATGAAAAAAATGTTTTTGATTTTGGTCCGGACACGAAAGCGGAAAGATTGCACAAGAAAAACGCACTTTAAAATTACCATTATTATATAGAACGGAATCATCTGTCACGAACTTCTCCGATGTTACAAAACGATTCTTTTGCCTTTTTGTTTTTAATTTTTCGACTAAAAACATAGAAATGACCGTTTCCTATTTTTCTGAGACACTTTCTAACATCCCATACATCACCAGTAATAACTTATTTTCACGCTTCTCCAGAGGAAGGGTGGAGAGAAAAAAAAATCATTCCGTGAAATCCTGTTTTCTCTTTCGATTCATTTTTTTCCGGAATGCATTTCGTATCTTTTAAAAATTAAAATAAAGCGGAATTCGATTAGGCAAGAGTAATAAGAAGAAAAAGTACTAGTTTGAAGAGCTTCCAACGAAAACTTCAGAACTAACAATATAGGAGGGGGAAGTATAAAGGAGGGAAAGATCAAGGAGGGGGAAGTCCAATTATTTCGACAACGGTTGCAGATATTGCTGATTAATTAATTATCCTATAAATTTATACTGGGTTTTCATGTACTCCAAGCCAGGAAATCCCCATTTCACAAACTTTTTAATCAACCTGAGCACCTGCAAGCCTTAAATTTGGTTAAAAAGGAGCCGAAAAAATTGTTAACTAAAGCATGTAAAAAAATGTATTACTGTACAAGAAAAAAAAAAGATCAATGGACCCTTTTAACTATTGTAAAGACGAGAAAGTATACATTTCACCAAGCGAGTTTTCACTTAATGTCACCCAGGAATGTGATTCTTACGGGTTCAACAAGAAGAAATAGCGGTATTTGATTATTTATAACGACAAAAAAAAAATTGTTTCTTGAACATGTTTAAATTAATTATGGGTTTTTAAATAGTGTTATTTTATATTTTAAGATTTTATTGCCTCACCACAAGGGTAACAAGACGCCTACTACAAAGTTTTTTTTTTTTTGTTGTGCAACAAGGTTCAGGGTTTTGTCCACTTTTTGAAATAACTCGGCAATATAAAGCAATAAACATTTTTTTATTACTTTTGGCGTATTGTAGTTGAAAAGGAGTGCCCCTTGTGGTATTTTATTATTCTAGTTTTAAAATCTAGAAGCGATGGGAAAGGAATCCGAAACGATTTATTTTAACTGAAAGGGAGACTACAGCCCCACGCAGTTGAATAATTGTTTTAATGGAGTTCAATAACGCAGGAAAAGAAATAGAAAAAAATGTTTTAAAGGTCAGAGTCTTCGTTTAGAAGTTATAAAAGCAAAGGAAAAAAGTGTGGAACGTGCTTGGGCCCTTAAACAGCTGCTCGGTTTCGAATAGCTCACATCTGCTTTTCAGGTAGGGCGAAAATACTGAAATCTTTGAAATCTCAACAGTGGCCAGATGCCAAAATATATCCAATCACATTTTTTTGTTCAGTGGAATGTAGGTCAAAATGCATTTAATTGGCCAACATGAAATCTCCAGTCTTTCGTGAAAACGGTCATTTTAATGCTGTTCACAAGCTTTTATTGTGTTTCTTATTTTTTGTTTGTTTTTTGAAAATAGCATAAGAGTTAGGTGAGATTTAGGATACGAGTCACGTAAAGATAAGTTTTAACTTCCTCAAGAAGTTACTGTGATACCCTCCGACCCCCTGTTACTAGAAAAGGGTCTTCCAGACCCCGTAGGATAAATCTGATAAGTGATCTTTGCCGATCCTGACTTTGTCTGTGGTGCCGGCCGTCCGGCCGTCCGGCCGTCCGTCGCCACTTTTTCCGGAACACTTCACGGCCGCAATTTTCATCCGATCTTCACCAAATTTATACACAAGCTTCCTTTCACAGAAATCTTGAAAATGACGAGAGCTTTTTTCGAAATTTTTCAAAATGGCGGAGATATGACTGTTCAAAGATTTAAAATGAGCGCTGTGGGCGTACTGTTGGTCCGATCTTCACCAAATTTTCACTAAACATTCCTTGAATTATTTAAAAATTTTCCATGTTTTTAAAATTTTAATTTTCCAAAATTTTTTTTACTTAATAATTTTTCTAGGCAGAAATGTGAGTCACTTCGCCGGCTCGAGGGCGGCCTCTCTTTGGCTAACCGTACTGAATTTCTACCTTGATATAAAATTTTCAAAATAATTTTTTTTTTTTTTTTTTTAACTTCCTCAAGAATTTTTTTAACGGAAAATAAAATGGCGATTTATTAGGTACTTAATTTTTATTTTTTTTTTTCAAAAAACAGAAAACGAACAACAAAAAATACCTAAAATTTCTAACTTCCTCAAGACTTACTGCGATACCCACCAAATTTATTTCACAACTTTTACAAAAATTTAGTTCTCCTACTTAATACTTCCTCCTCCTGTATCCTGGAAGTTATCGTTGGAAGCTCTTCAAACCGGAACTTTTATTGGGTAGCTCTTTTTTATCAATTCCCCGGGAAGACGGGAGATTTACGAACGCCGCCGCCGTTTCGAGTAAACGAGCCTTCTTTGTAAACGAATAATAAATTATGTCATTAAAAATTTTGATACGGATCAAAATGAAGGCGAATGTTTTAAACAGTTGGGCGATTGTACGAGATAAACGAGGGAAATGGACGTCGATCAGTTTGGGAAAAAAAAGACTCAGAAAAATGTAGTTCCCCCTAACATGACCAATCTATTTTTTATGAAAATGAGCAGAAAAAACTGAATAAAATTCATTAATATCGGGTGAAAAGGGTTTTCTTTGCCCGAAGAATCTTCCGAAACTTCTGGAGCATGAGCAGAAGGATTTCTACGTCATATTCAAAATTCAAATCGATTGTCCCTCAAATCTGAAGTCATCTGATGTCAAATTTGACGTGAAAATACTTCTGCGCATGCTCCAGGAGTTTCAAACCAGTTTAAAACTGCGGTTGGAACAAAGCTGATAGTGTGGCCACTGAACTGCCACAACTTAATAAAATAAAATAAATTGTTTTGGGTCACTTTAATTTATTCTGAGGGTTTTTCGGGGGGGGGGGGGGGTGAAGGGAAAAAAGGCCCTTTCCAAATGGTAATAATTTGAGTATGACTAATTTTAAGTCCGTGGAGTTGAATGAGGGCTGAACATTAGTAAAGGTCGGGGAAACGGAAAGCTTCGTCATTTTCTTTTGTTATTCTTTTTTTTTCTGCTTCCCTCATCGGATCCTAATTTAAGCCTGAAGATTTTTTTTCAAAATGTCCCTCAAAAATTGAACGTATTTCAAACACAAAAATGCAAATATCGTATCACGAAAAACGTAGGCGAACCTCTAATTATATGGCGCCGTTGAATTTTTCAGAAAGGTAATTTATCATGAAATCCTTGTTCTCCATAAACTCAAGAAACTACTGAAAAGATTTATTAATTCATCCTCATCATTGGGTGCTTTTTATGCGAGTTTCTATTTATAGAGCCAGATCGATTATGTAATTCTTTGAATAATTTATTCTTTTATGTTAATCAAAAAAACGCATCCTGAAAAAAAGTCGGCTACTTTTAACTTCCTAGGTTTCATGGATTTTAAAACTTTTTGCATGTTTGGATGGTACTTTACCCCATGGTTCCCAAAACGAGATAATTATACCCGATGTTTCCCGGGCTGAAAATTGCAATATACCCGTTGGTTCCCGGGCTGAAAATTGCAACATACCCGATGGTTCCCGGGTTGAAAATTGCAATATACCCGATGGTTCCCGGGCTGAAAATTGCAATATACCCGATGGTTCCCGGGCTGAAAATAGCAACATACCCTATGGTTCCCGGGCTGAAAATTCCAATATACCCAATGGTTCCCGGGCTGAAAATTCCAATATACCCGATGGTTCCCGGGCTGAAAATTTCAATATAACCGATGGTTCCCGGGCTGAAAATTGCAATATACCCGTTGGTTCCCGGGCTGAAAATTGCAATATACCCGATGGTTCCTGGGCTGAAAATTGCTATATACCCGTTGGTTCCCGGGCTGAAAATTGCAACATACCCGATGGTTCCCGGGTTGAAAATTGCAACATACCCGATGGTTCCTGGGTTGAAAATTGCAATATACCCGTTGGTTCCCGGGCTGAAAATTGCAATATACCCGATGGTTCCCGGGCTGAAAATTCCAATATACCCGATGGTTCCCGGGCTGAAAATTTCAATATAACCGATGGTTCCCGGGCTGAAAATTGCAATATACCCGTTGGTTCCCGGGCTGAAAATTGCAACATACCCGATGGTTCCCGGGTTGAAAATTGCAATATACCCGATGGTTTCCGGGCTGAAAATTGCAATAACCCGATGGTTCCCGGGCTGAAAATTGCAACATACCCGATGGTTCCTGGGTTGAAAATTGCAATATACCCTATGGTTCCCGGGCTGAAAATTGCAATATACCCGATGGTTCCCGGGCTGAAAATTGCAATATACCCGATGGTTCCCGGGCTTAAAATTTCAATATAACAGATGGTTCCCGGGCTGAAAATTGCAATATACCCGATGGTTCCCGGGCTGAAAATTGCAATATACCCGATGGTTCCCGGGCTGAAAATTGCAATAACCCGTTGGTTCCCGGGCTGAAAATTGCAACATACCCTATGGTTTCCGGGCTGAAAATTCCAATATACCCGATGGTTCCCGGGCTGAAAATTCCAATATACCCGATGGTTCCCGGGCTGAAAATTTCAATATAACCGATGGTTCCCGGGCTGAAAATTGCAATATACCCGTTGGTTCCCGGGCTGAAAATTGCAACATACCCGATGGTTCCCGGGTTGAAAATTGCAATATACCCGATGGTTTCCGGGCTGAAAATTGCAATAACCCGATGGTTCCCGGGCTGAAAATTGCAACATACCCGATGGTTCCTGGGTTGAAAATTGCAATATACCCTATGGTTCCCGGGCTGAAAATTGCAATATACCCGATGGTTCCCGGGCTGAAAATTGCAATATACCCGATGGTTCCCGGGCTGAAAATTTCAATTTAACAGATGGTTCCCGGGCTGAAAATTGCAATATACCCGATGGTTCCCGGGCTGAAAATTGCAACATACCCGATGGTTCCCGGGTTGAAAATTGCAACATACCCGATGGTTCCTGGGTTGAAAATTGCAATATACCCGTTGGTTCCCGGGCTGAAAATTGCAATATACCCGATGGTTCCCGGGCTGAAAATTCCAATATACCCGATGGTTCCCGGGCTGAAAATTTCAATATAACCGATGGTTCCCGGGCTGAAAATTGCAATATACCCGTTGGTTCCCGGGCTGAAAATTGCAACATACCCGATGGTTCCCGGGTTGAAAATTGCAATATACCCGATGGTTTCCGGGCTGAAAATTGCAATAACCCGATGGTTCCCGGGCTGAAAATTGCAACATACCCGATGGTTCCTGGGTTGAAAATTGCAATATACCCTATGGTTCCCGGGCTGAAAATTGCAATATACCCGATGGTTCCCGGGCTGAAAATTGCAATATACCCGATGGTTCCCGGGCTGAAAATTTCAATATAACAGATGGTTCCCGGGCTGAAAATTGCAATATACCCGATGGTTCCCGGGCTGAAAATTGCAATATACCCGATGGTTCCCGGGCTGAAAATTGCAATAACCCGTTGGTTCCCGGGCTGAAAATTGCAACATACCCTATGGTTTCCGGGCTGAAAATTCCAATATACCCGATGGTTCCCGGGCTGAAAATTCCAATATACCCGATGGTTCCCGGGCTGAAAATTTCAATATAACCGATGGTTCCCGGGCTGAAAATTGCAATATACCCGTTGGTTCCCGGGCTGAAAATTGCAACATACCCGATGGTTCCCGGGTTGAAAATTGCAATATACCCGATGGTTTCCGGGCTGAAAATTGCAATAACCCGATGGTTCCCGGGCTGAAAATTGCAACATACCCGATGGTTCCTGGGTTGAAAATTGCAATATACCCTATGGTTCCCGGGCTGAAAATTGCAATATACCCGATGGTTCCCGGGCTGAAAATTGCAATATACCCGATGGTTCCCGGGCTGAAAATTTCAATTTAACAGATGGTTCCCGGGCTGAAAATTGCAATATACCCGATGGTTCCCGGGCTGAAAATTGCAATATACCCGATGGTTCCCGGGCTGAAAATTCCAATAACCCGTTGGTTCCCGGGCTGAAAATTGCAACATACCCTATGGTTTCCGGGCTGAAAATTCCAATATACCCGATGGTTCCCGGGCTGAAAATTCCAATATACCCGATGGTTCCCGGGCTGAAAATTTCAATATAACCGATGGTTCCCGGGCTGAAAATTGCAATATACCCGTTGGTTCCCGGGCTGAAAATTGCAACATACCCGATGGTTCCTGGGTTGAAAATTGCAATATACCCTATGGTTCCCGGGCTGAAAATTGCAATATACCCGATGGTTCCCGGGCTGAAAATTCCAATATACCCGATGGTTCCCGGGCTGAAAATTGCAATATACCCGTTGGTTCCCGGGCTGAAATTTGCCACAACCCGATGGGTCCCAGATATATTATAACAGTGAGTGTTCTTAAACACATTTTGTGGTGTTGGGTTTAAAATGTTTTTTATTGATACCTGCGTTGCCAAATAAACACGGGAACCATCGGGTATGTCGCATTACTAGAAGCGGGAGCCATCGGGTATATTTGATTTGACCTGCTTAGTCTCCCATGGGGTATCCAACCGTTTGGATCACAAACTTAAGTCCCTAATTTGATAATTCATTCATTAAACGGTGGCATAATAAATTCCCACGTCCGAAATAAACAATGGTCGAGAGATGAAAGATTGCTTACTAATTGAACCTCTCATTTAGAAGTATGGGAGGATGATTAAAAACACGTTTACAACCAATTGATTAATAAACTGTATCATTGACCTTAGCATTTTCGTTTACGCAAATTTCATATTATTTACACGAATTGGGTTTCTGAAATGTCAAAATGTTCAAATTTTAAGCCTGAGGGAACGTCAGAAAAGAGACATGATATCAAGGCATTTTTGTCCTTTTCAAAATGGCATTTTCGATTTTATCGTCTATTCTAAAGGTTGAATATTTATAGAGGGTGGGAGGAGATATGTAAAATGGTGAAAAGCCGTTGATTAATATTATTAAACGTCTTGAAAGCGTGAAAACCTATTCGCTTGTCTTGTTTTTGAACGGCAAAAAAACTGCGAAATCGATAATCGAATATGGTACCAGGCACCATTAGAATTCGCGATAGCCAAAATATCACGGAAATTAAACATCGATTAAATTGGCGAGAGAATGAATTAGGCATGCACTAAGGAGTTCGTCAGCTTTTTTAGCCGGAAAATACTAGAAAAACAGAAGGTGTTAGGATCAGCTGGCTGTAATAGATTTGATTCGGTCAAGATTTAAATTTCACTAGAAAATGCGGTTCGCCATAATATGACCATAAATGGTAGAAATCGCGAATTATGGTTCACCATATCTGCAACTCAACATAAAGAAAATAGTCGAAAACGTTCACCATGATGCCTTTGAACATCTTACCATGAAGAAGAGATTTAACACTTGTCGTTTCGACATAAAATTTGTAGTTTCAACATAACGCAGATGAACATAAAGGAAACTTTCATTTAAAGAACTTGTCGTTCGGGCATAATACATCTCACCATAAACTTCAACATAAAGCATCTCACCATAAACTAGGAAAAGCAAGCAGTCAACCAATGGGATCAGCTCGTTTTATGACACCGAATGTTAACTTTTTCCCTCGCGAGGATGTGCGAATTGACACAAAAAGAAAACACGAGAAAACCCCCTCATTTTTTGGTCCACAAAACGGGAAACACCGTTCAACATAACGTATTTCACCCTAATGCAGTTGAACAGAAACAGTTTTCTGGCGAAACGTCAAGTTCTTTAAATTGAAATTTTCCTTTATTTTCAACTGCGTTATGTTGAAACGACAAATTTTATGTCGAAACGACAAGTGTTAAATCTCTTTTTTATGGTGAAATGTATTATGGTCAAATGCATTATGGCGAACCGCATTATGTCGACACGTTTACACTCCCACAAGACAACCCTTTTCCCTCTTATTTTCTTATACGACGTTTAGAACTATTAGGTGTACAAAATGAAACTCGGCTAAAATCTACAAAATTCATTTTGTACACCTAATAAATAAAAATCGTAGGAAATTTAATTCTCTATAAATTTGTACTTAATTATTTTTTTCTAGGATGCACCATTTTCGGAAAATAATTTTTTTTTTAAATAAATTTATCTTGAAAACAGTGCGTCCTAGAGAAAAAATGAATAGAATAAAAATTAAAGAGAATTCAATTTCCTACAGATTTTATTTAGTGCATTTTTTCAATATCTGTAACGGTTTACGATTTACAAGCCTTTAAAAATTAACCTTCTTAATGGTTATACTTCAATAACCTTCTTACAGGAGAAGGTCAACTTTTGATGGACTTTAACGCCTAAAATGTTCAAAATTTTGAAAAAATGAACTACTAGGTGTACAAAATGAAACTCGGCTAAAATCTACAAAATTCAAATTTACCCTGTGGCTGAGTTTCATTTTGTACACCTAATAAATAAAAATTGTAGGAAATTTAATTCTCTATTTTGTACTTAATTATTTTTTTCTAGGATGCACCATTTTCGGAAAATAATTTTTTTTAAAATAAATTTATCTTGAAAACAGTGCGTCCTGGAGAAAAAACGAATAGAATAAAAATTAAAGAGAATTAAATTTCCAACAGATTTTATTTAGTGCATTTTTTCAATATCTGTAACGGTTTACGATTTACAAGCCTTTAAAAATTAACCTTCTTAATGGTTATAGTTCAATAACCTTCTTACAAGGAGAAGGTCAACTTTTGATGGACTTTAACGCCTAAAATGTTTAAAATTTTGAAAAAATGAACTACTTGGTGTACAAAATAATTGTACCGGGTCCGTACAGAGCTCATTTTTAAGGATGGAACACTTTTTAACTTCCTCAAGAAGTTACTGTGATACCCTCCGACCCCCTGTTACTAGAAAAGGGTCTTCCAGACCCCGTAGGATAAATCTGATAAGTGATCTTTGCCGATCCTGACTTTGTCTGTGGTGCCGGCCGTCCGTCGCCACTTTTTCCGGAACACTTCACGGCCGCAATTTTCATCCGATCTTCACCAAATTTATACACAAGCTTCCTTTCACAGAAATCTTGAAAATGACGAGAGCTTTTTTCGAAATTTTTCAAAATGGCGGAGATATGACTGTTCAAAGATTTAAAATGAGCGCTGTGGGCGTACTGTTGGTCCGATCTTCACCAAATTTTCACTAAACATTCCTTGAATTATTTAAAAATTTTCCATGTTTTTAAAATTTTAATTTTCCAAAATTTTTTTTACTTAATAATTTTTCTAGGCAGAAATGTGAGTCACTTCGCCGGCTCGAGGGCGGCCTCTCTTTGGCTAACCGTACTGAATTTCTACCTTGATATAAAATTTTCAAAATAATTTTTTTTTTTTTTTTTTTTAACTTCCTCAAGAATTTTTTAACGGAAAATAAAATGGCGATTTATTAGGTACTTAATTTTTATTTTTTTTTTTTCAAAAAACAGAAAACGAACAACAAAAAATACCTAAAATTTCTAACTTCCTCAAGACTTACTGCGATACCCACCAAATTTATTTCACAACTTTTACAAAAATTTAGTTCTCCTACTTAATACTTCCTCCTCCTGTATCCTTGAGGAAGTTATCGTTGGAAGCTCTTCAAACCGGAACTTTTCTTCGGTTTAGGTCTGGTTTTCTTAATCGACAAGGGAAAACGCTTTGTCATTTCTGTTTTTTCACCCCCTCATCAGATCCTAATTGAAGTTCTGTTCATGTCCTTATTCAAATCGATTTGCTTTCGTAAAAAACGTTTTCAATTAGATAATAAATTTTAACGCCCTCGAATACGTCGAGTGTTATTTTGAAACACGATTTTGACCTCTTCTAGGGTCATATTTTGAGGTCGACGCCATCCTCAGTTATATAAACTCTGAAAAGAATTTGCAACTTCGAGATTTTTCGTCTGCATTCCGTTATCCTTTAAACGACATCAATGGTCTTAACGACCTAGAATTTTTTATTTTCCCACGAGGTTTTCACGAGTTGATTGATGGCCACACAAAAATTAATCAAGGTGGCACTGGTTTATCTTTTCAAAAGATACAGTAATCGAGCTTTCAAGGTTTTCTTTTCCCTTCCTTGAGTTTCGACAAAAGTGTGGAAGTGTTTTTTGCGATATTTGCGGTCCGCTCTGATTTCAGAACCGCAAAAATTATAAAAGGTATCCTTAATTCCTCAACGTTGTCGCAATAGATTATATCATTCGGTGCCTTCTTCCATACTAATTTCTGAACTTTTTAAATGTCACAGTTTATAAGTCTGTTGAACCTTTTTGTTATTTCAGCTTCCCGGAGATTGAACAGACGTTAAATATTTTGACGTTTTAGAAAAATAAGCGACCTTCATCTGTAATTTGTCATTTGAATAATTTTCGCCGTCGGTTTTTTCTGTCCCTGTGATTTGCATTCGACATTTTAAATTGTCGGTTTGAAACGGTAATCGAATTTTATACGCTTTATTTACCCTTCGGCCCCTTTTCGTCATTGTCAAGTGCCTTTTTCCATTTATCGAACCCTCCTGTCACTTTCAGTATTGATTCCCCGGACAAATATTTGTAATCTTCAACCGGAGGGTTCCTCTTAATTCGAGAGATTAGCCTTCTGTTCCACTTTACCCTGAATTTTGTTTGGCACGTACCGTTAAGTAAATAGACGCCTGGAGTGCAGACCCCAGCTTTTTGCCCACTCAGTTTTTCGGCCAAGAAAACCCTTTGAACGGATTTTTCGGTGGGTTTTTTCGACTTTCTGGCGATAGAAAACTGATTTCTCCGTGTTTTCCTCAATTTTTCCGTTCAGGAGTACCACCTTTAGCGGAATTATGTCCGTTTTTCTCCATATTTGGCCCTTTTTCACAATAGAAGGAATTGTGATACCCTCCAAGTCGGGTTTTTGGGGAATCGTCTTTCAGAATCTACCTCGAAATCTATTAGGTGCACCTAATATATAAAAATTGTAGGAAATTTAATTCTCTATAAATTTGTACTTAATTATTTTTTTCTAGGATGCACCATTTTCGGAAAATAATTTTTTTTTAAATAAATTTATCTGGAAAACAGTGCGTCCTAGAGAAAAAATGAATAGAATAAAAATTAAAGAGAATTGAATTTCCAACTGATTTTATTTAGTGCATTTTTTCAATATCTGTAACGGTTTACGATTTACAAGCCTTTAAAAATTTACCTTCTTAATGGTTATACTTCAATAACCTTCTTACACGGAGAAGGTTAACTTTTGATGGACTTTAACGCCTAAAATGTTTAAAATTTTGAAAAAATGAACTACTAGGTGTACAAAATGAAAATCGGTTAAAATCTACAAAATTCAAGTTTACCCTGTGGCTGAGTTTCATTTTGTACACATAATAAATAGACGCCTGGAGTGCAGACCCCAACTTTTTCCTCCCCTCAGTAAAACCCTTTGAACGGATTTTTCGGTGGGTTTTTTCGACTGTCTGGCGATAGAAAACTGATTTCACCACGTTTTCCTCAATTTTTCTGTCATTTCACCACCTTTAGCGGATTTATGTCCGTTTTTCTCCATATTTTGGCCCTTTTTCACAATAGAAGGAATTTTGATACCCTCCAAGTCGGGTTTTTGGGGAATTATCTTTCAGAATCTACCTAGAAATCTACCTTATGGGTGCGGGAGTCACAAAATAAAAAAAATTTTGTATACGTTTTTCGTTTCACACCCCCTGGACCACAAAACCACCCTTAACTCAAAAGCTTATAGCTTTGTTCCAACCGCATTTGAAACTCCTGGAGCATGCGCAGATGGATTTGCACGTCAGATCACTTCAGATTTGACGGACAAACGATTTGAACGACGTCTAATTTGACATCCAAATCCTTCTGCGCATTTAAGAACTTCCCAAGTGTAACCAAAAGAAAGAAATCTACGATTTTTTCCTGACAATTCTCCTCTCGAATCATTCAATTTTGAACCTTTGCTACCTTATGAAATTGTTAGGTGTACCAAATGAAACTTGGGACGGGGAATTATTAAGGAGGGGAAGTATTAAAGGAGGAGAAATTCAAGGAGGGGGAAGTATTAGGTGTAGGTACAAAATGAAACTCAGCCACAAGGTAAATTTGAATTTTGTAGATTTTAGCCGAGTTTCATTTTGTACACCTAGTAGTTCATTTTTTAAAAATTTTGAACATTTTAGGCGTTAAAGTCCATCAAAAGTTGACCTTCTCCGTGTAAGAAGGTTATTGAAGTATAACCATTAAGAAGGTTAATTTTTAAAGGCATGTAAATCGTAAACCGTTACAGATATTGAAAAAATGCACTAAATAAAATCAGTTGGAAATTTAATTCTCTTTAATTTTTATCTTATTCATTTTTTCTCTAGGACGCACTGTTTTCAAGATAAATTTATTTTTAAAAAAATTATTTTCCGAAAATGGTGCATCCCAGAAAAAAATAATTAAGTGCAAATTTATAGAAAATTAAATTTCCTACAATTTTTATTTATTAGGTGTACAAAATGAAACTCAGCCACCGGGTAAATTTGAATTTTGTAGATTTTAGCCGAGTTTCATTTTGTACACCTAATAAAAGAATTTGCTAGAGAGAAATCGGTTTTACTCAACTAGAGCGTCTTGCAATGTCCAGACGTTGTGCGGTTTAGCATAAACAAAGCAGTCGGGAGTTAAAACATTATACGTAAATTACCGCTCATCCTTCTGCTCTTCCTGCTTCTTCGCCGAGAGTTTATACGTCCAAATAGTCGAAATTAAGGAGTTTTTTAGGTTGCGGTAAAACTTTCGACGTTCACCTTTTTCCCCTCCACGTGCCCCTGCGTTTTGTGGAGACACGTGAACTTCAGAAGTCGTGCTCGAAGGGACCATCTATGCTACTTTTTTCTCTCTTCATTTAAAAGGAATTCGATGAAAGTTGAAAGTACTTTTTTTAAAACTTAGTTAAGTTTTATTGTCAATAATCGCCGTGTTCTATTCAAGATACCAAGGTCCAACCTTTCACTTATTAACATTATTTGCATTTAAAAATCATTAAACCGAGATCATGTCTATTTTATGATGAAGGGCTAGAAGTTGGTCAATACTGAACCTAAACACGCGATTCTACGTTGGCTTCTATAAAGTTCATTCTGTTTAACGGTACTCAAAATAAAGGCCCGTTAAAGACAGATTTAAGGCAGGCAATTCCAAGGAGGGTAATTGATAGGCGCAGATTCGTCCTCGAGTATCAAATTATGGAGATCTTGTGATTTTAACTTCCTTCAAGAAGTTATTGTGATACCCTCCACGTCGGGTTTCTATACCGATCTCAACTTTGTCTGTGGTTCCGGCTGGCCGTTGCATTTTTTTCCGGAACACTTAAAGATTATTTTTGGCGGGAATACACTCTTTTCTCCTGATTTTTTTTAAACCTTGTTTTTGGCGGGAAAAAAGCATCTATTTGGCCTAATTTTAGGAAATTTTCTTTAATTTTTGGCGGGAAAAACACCCCTTTTCACCCGATTTTTTAGTAATCCTCGTTTTTGTAGGGAAAACACCAAGTTATCTGATTTTAGGGAGTGCGGGAAAACACTCTTTTCTCCTGGTTTTTTTAAACCTTGTTTTTGGCGGGAAAAAGCATCCATTTGGCCTACTTTTAGGGAATTTTCTTTAATTTTTGGCGGGAAAAACACCCCTTTTCACCCGATTTTTTAATAATCCTCGTTTTGGCGGGAAAACACTACCAATTTGTCTGATTTTAAGGAGTGCGGGAAAACACTCTTTTCTCCTGGTTTTTTTAAACCTTGTTTTTGGCGGGAAAAAGCATCCATTTGGCCTACTTTTAGGGAATTTTCTTTTATTTTGGCGGGAAAAACACCCCTTTTCACCCGATTTTTTAATAATTCTCGTTTTGGCGGGAAAACACTACCAATTTGTCTGATTTTAAGGGTGCGGGAAAACATTCTTTTCTCTTGATTTTCTTTTAACCTTGTTTTTGGCGGGAAAAAAGCATCCATTTGGCCTGATCTTAGGAAATCATTAATTTTTTGGCGGAAAAAACCCCCTTTTCACACTCTTTTCTCCTGGTTTTTAAACCTTGTTTTTGGCGGGAAAAAAGCATCCATTTGGCCTGATTTCAGAAAATTTTCCTTAATTTTTTGGCGGGAAAAACACCCCTTTTCATCCGATTTTTTGGTAATCCTCGTTTTCGTTGGGAAAACAACCAATTTGTCTGATTTTAGGGAGTGCGGGAAAACACTCTTTTCTCCTGGTTTTTTAAACCTTGTTTTTGGCGGGAAAAAGCATCATTTGGCCTGATTTTTGGGAATTTACTTAAATTTTTGGCGGGAAAAAAACCCTTTTTCACACGATTTTTTAATAATCCTCGTTTTTGTCGGGAAAACACAACCAATTTGTCTGATTTTAGGGAGCGCAGGAAAGCGACTCTTTTCTCCTGGTTTTTTAAACCTTATTTTTGGCGGGGAAAAAGCATCCATTTGGCCTGATTTTGGGTAATTTGCTTTAATTTTTGGCGGGAAAAACACCCCTTTTCACCCGATTTTTTAGTAATCCTCGTTTTTGTCGGGAAAACACAACCAATTTGTCTGATTTTAGGGAGTGCGGGAAAACACCCTTTTCTCCTGATTTTCTTTTAACCTTGTTTTTGGCGGGATAAAGCATCCATTTGGCCTGATTTTAGGAAATTTTCCCTAATTTTTTGGCGGGAAAAACACCACCAATTTGTCTGATTTTAGGGAGTACGGGAAAACACTCTTTTCTCCTGGTTTTTTTAAACCTTGTTTTTGGCGGGACAAAGCATCATTTGGCCTGATTTTAGGGAATTTACTTTAATTTTTGGCGGGAAAAACCCCCTTTTCACACGATTTTTTAATAATCCTCGTTTTTGTCGGGAAAACACAACCAATTTGTCTGATTTTAGGGAGTGCGGGAAAACACTTTTTTCTCCTGGTTTTTTTTAAACCTTGTTTTTGGCGGGAAAAAAGCATCCATTTGGCCTGATTTCAGGTAATTTTCCTTAATTTTTTGGCGGGAAAAACACCCCTTTTCATCCGATTTTTTGGTAATCCTCGTTTTTGTTGGGAAAACAACCAATTTGTCTGATTTTAGGGAGTACGGGAAAACACTCTTTTCTCCTGGTTTTTTAAACCTTGTTTTTGGCGGGAAAAAGCATCCATTTGGCCTGATTTTGGGGAATTTTCCTTAATTTTTTGGCGGGAAAAACAACCCGTTTCACCCGATTTTTTAATAATCCTCGTTTTTGTCGGGAAAACACAACCAATTTGTCTGATTTTAGGGAGCGCGGGAAAACACTCTTTTCTCCTGATTTTTTTTTTAACTTGTCTTTGGTGGGAAAAACACCCCTTTTCACCCGATTTTTCAATAATCCTCGTTTTGGGGGGAAAACACTACCAATTTGTCTGATTTTAAGGGTGCTGGAAAACACTCTTATCTCCTGATTTTTTTTAAACCTTGTTTTTGGCGGGAAAAAGCATCCATTTGGCCTGATTTTAGGAAATTTTCCTTAATTTTTTGGCGGGAAAAACACCGATTTTACCCGATTTTATAATAACCCTTGCTTCTGTCGGGAAAACAAGACCATTTTGTCTGATTTTAGGGAGTTTACCTTAATTTTTTGGCGAAAAAACACCCCTTTTACCCGATTTTATAGTAACCTTTGCTTTTGTCGGGAAAACACGACCAATTTGTCTGATTTTAGGGAGTGCGGGAAAACACTCTTTTCTCCTGATTTTCTTTTAACCTTGTTTTTGGCGGGAAAAAGCATCCATTTGGCCTGATTTTAGGAAATTTTCCTTAATTTTTTGGAGGGAAAACACCACCAATTTGTCTGATTTTAGGAAGTGCGGCAAAACACTCTTTTCTCCTGATTTTCTTTTAACCTTGTTTTTGGCGGGAAAAAGCATCCATTTGGCCTGATTTTAGGTAATTTTCCTTAATTTTTTGGCGGGAAAACACCGCCAATTTGTCTGATTTTAGGGAGTGCGGCAAAACACTCTTTTCTCCTGGTTTTCTTTTAACCTTGTTTTTGGCGGGAAAAAGCATCCATTTGGCCTGATTTTAGGAAATTTTCCTTAAATTTTTGGCGGGAAAAACACCCCTTTTCACCCGATTTTTTAAATAATCCTCGTTTTTGTCGGGAAAACACAACCAATTTGTCTGATTTTAGGGGTGCAGGAAAACACTCTTTTCTCCTGATTTTCTTTTAACCTTGTTTTTGGCGGGAAAAAACATCCGTTTGGCCTGATTTTGGGGAACTTTCCTTAATTTTTTGGCGGGAAAAACACCCCTATTCACCCGTTTTTTTTAATAATCCTCGTTTTTGTCGGGAAAACACAACCAATTTGTCTGATTTTAGGGAGTGCGGGAAAACACTCTTTTCTCCTGATTTTCTTTTAACCTTGTTTTTGGCGGGAAAAAACATCCGTTTGGCCTGATTTTGGGGAACTTTCCTTAATTTTTTGGCGGGAAAAACACCCCTATTCACCCGTTTTTTTAATAATCCTCGTTTTTGTCGGGAAAACACAACCAATTTGTCTGATTTTAGGGAGTGCGGGAAAACACTCTTTTCTCCTGATTTTCTTTTAACCTTGTTTTTGGCGGGAAAAAACATCCGTTTGGCCTGATTTTGGGGAACTTTCCTTAATTTTTTGGCGGAAAAACACCCCTATTCACCCGTTTTTTTTAATAATCCTCGTTTTTGTCGGGAAAACACAACCAATTTGTCTGATTTTAGGGAGTGCGGGAAAACACTCTTTTCTCCTGGTTTTTAAACCTTGTTTTTGGCGGGAAAAAGCATCCGTTTGGCCTGATTTTTGGGAATTTTCTTTAATTTTTGGCGGGAAAAACACCCCTTTTCACCCGATTTTTTAATAATCCTCGTTTTGGCGGGAAAACACTACCAATTTGTCTGATTTAAGGGTGCGGGAAAACATTCTTTTCTCTGATTTTCTTTTAACCTTGTTTTGGCGGGAAAAAGCATCCATTTGGCCTGATTTTGGGGAATTTTCCATAATTTTTTGGCGGGAAAAACACCCCTTTTCACCCGATTTTTTAATAATCCTCGTTTTTGTCGGGAAATCACAACCAATTTGTCTGATTTTAGGGAGTACGGGAAAACACTCTTTTCTCCTGATTTTCTTTTAACCTTGTTTTTGGCGGGAAAAAGCATCCATTTGGCCTGATTTTAGGTAATTTTCCTTAATTTTTTGGCGGGAAACACCGCCAATTTGTCTGATTTTAGGGAGTGCGGCAAAACACTATTTTCACCTGATTTTCTTTTAACCTTGTTTTTGGAGGGAAAAAGTATCCATTTGGCCTGATTTTAGGAAATTTTCCTTAATTTTTTGGCGGGAAAACACCACCAATTTGTCTGATTTTAGGGAGTGCGGGAAAACACTCTTTTCTCCTGATTTTCTTTTAACCTTGTTTTTGGCGGGATAAAGCATCCATTTGGCCTGATTTTAGGAAACTTTCCTTAATTTTTTGGCGGGAAAAACAACACCAATTTGTCTGATTTTAGGGAGTGCGGGAAAACACTCTTTTCTTTTCTGCTGATTTTCTTTTAACCTTGTTTTTGGCGGGATAAAGCATCCATTTGGCCTGATTTTAGGAAACTTTCCTTAATTTTTTGGCGGGAAAAACACCCCTTTTCACCCGATTTTTTTAATAATCCTCGTTTTTGTCGGGAAAACACAACCAATTTGTCTGATTTTAGGGAGTGCAGGAAAACACTCTTTTCTGCTGATTTCTTTTAACCTTGTTTTTGGAGGGAAAAAGCATCCATTTGGCCTGATTTTAGGAAATTTTCCTTAATTTTTTGGCGGGAAAAACACCACCAATTTGTCTGATTTTAGGGAGTGCGGGAAAACACTCTTTTCTGCTGATTTTCTTTTAACCTTGTTTTTGGAGGGAAAAGCATCCATTTGGCCTGATTTTAGGAAACTTTCCTTAATTTTTTGGCGGGAAAACACCACCAATTTGTCTGATTTTAGGGAGTGCGGCAAAACACCCTTTTCTCCTGATTTTCTTTTAACCTTGTTTTTGGCGGGAAAAAGCATCCATTTGGCCTGATTTTTTAGGAAATTTTCCTTAATTTTTTGGCGGGAAAACACCACCAATATGTCTGATTTTAGGGAGTGCGGGAAAACACTCTTTTCTCTTGGTTTTTTTACCTTGTTTTTGGCGGGATAAAGCATCCATTTGGCCTGATTTTAGGAAACTTTCCTTAATTTTTTGGCGGGAAAACAACACCAATTTGTCTGATTTTAGGGAGTGCGGGAAAACACTCTTTTCTTTTCTGCTGATTTTCTTTTAACCTTGTTTTTGGCGGGATAAAGCATCCATTTGGCCTGATTTTAGGAAACTTTCCTTAATTTTTTGGCGGGAAAAACACCCCTTTTCACCCGATTTTTTAATAATCCTCGTTTTTGTCGGGAAAACACAACCAATTTGTCTGATTTTAGGGAGTGCAGGAAAACACTCTTTTCTGCTGATTTTCTTTTAACCTTGTTTTTGGAGGGAAAAAGCATCCATTTGGCCTGATTTTAGGAAATTTTCCTTAATTTTTTGGCGGGAAAACACCACCAATTTGTCTGATTTTAGGGAGTGCGGGAAAACACTCTTTTCTGCTGATTTTCTTTTAACCTTGTTTTTGGAGGGAAAAAGCATCCATTTGGCCTGATTTTAGGAAACTTTCCTTAATTTTTTGGCGGGAAAACACCACCAATTTGTCTGATTTTAGGGAGTGCGGCAAAACACCCTTTTCTCCTGATTTTCTTTTAACCTTGTTTTTGGCGGGAAAAAGCATCCATTTGGCCTGATTTTTTAGGAAATTTTCCTTAATTTTTTGGCGGGAAAACACCACCATATGTCTGATTTTAGGGAGTGCGGGAAAACACTCTTTTCTCTTGTTTTTTTATACCTTGTTTTTGGCGGGATAAAGCATCCATTTGGCCTGATTTTAGGAAATTTTCCTTAATTTTTTGGCGGGAAAAACACCCCTTTTCACCCGATTTTTTAGTAATTCTCGTTTTTGTTGGAAAACAACCAATTTGTCTGATTTTAGGGAGTACGGGAAAACACTCTTTTCTCCTGGTTTTTTTAAACCTTGTTTTTGGCGGGAAAAGCATCATTTGGCCTGATTTTGGGGAATTTTCCTTAATTTTTTGGCGGGAAAACACCCCTTTTCACCCGATTTTTTAGTAATTCTCGTTTTTGTTGGAAAACAACCAATTTGTCTGATTTTAGGGAGTACGGGAAAACACTCTTTTCTCCTGGTTTTTTAACCTTGTTTTTGGCGGGAAAAAGCATCATTTGGCCTGATTTTAGGTAATTTACTTTAATTTTTGGCGGGAAAAACACCCCTTTTCACACGATTTTTTAATAATCCTCGTTTTTGTCGGGAAAATACAACCAATTTGTCTGATTTTAAGGGTGCGGGAAAACACTCTTTTCTCCTGATTTTCTTTTAACCTTGTTTTTGGCGGGAAAAAGCATCCATTTGGCCTGATTTTAGTAATTTTCCTTAATTTTTTGGCGGGAAAATACCGCCAATTTGTCTGATTTTAGGGAGTGCGGCAAAACACTCTTTTCTCCAGATTTTCTTTTAACCTTGTTTTTGGCGGGATAAAGCATCCATTTGGCCTGATTTTAGGAAATATTCCTTAATTTTTTGGCGGGGAAAACACCCCTTTTCACCCGATTTTTTAATAATCCTCGTTTTTTCGGGAAACACAACCAATTTGTCTGATTTTAGGGAGTGCAGGAAACACTCTTTTCTCCTGATTTTCTTTTAACCTTGTTTTTGGCGGGAAAAAGCATCCATTTGGCCTGATTTTGGGGAACTTTCCTTAATTTTTGGCGGGAAAAACACCCCTTTTCACCCGATTTTTTAAATAATCCTCGTTTTTGTCGGGAAATCACAACCAATTTGTCTGATTTTAGGGAGTACGGGAAAACACTCTTTTCTCCTGATTTCTTTTAACCTTGTTTTTGGCGGGAAAAAGCATCCATTTGGCCTGATTTTAGGTAATTTTCCTTAATTTTTTGGCGGGAAAACACCGCCAATTTGTCTGATTTTAGGGAGTGCGGCAAAACACTATTTTCACCTGATTTTCTTTTAACCTTGTTTTTGGAGGAAAAAGTATCCATTTGGCCTGATTTTAGGAAATTTTCCTTAATTTTTTGGCGGGAAAAACACCACCAATTTGTCTGATTTTAGGGAGTGCGGGAAAACACTCTTTTCTCCTGATTTTCTTTTAACCTTGTTTTTGGCGGGATAAAGCATCCATTTGGCCTGATTTTAGGAAACTTTCCTTAATTTTTGGCGGGAAAAACAACACCAATTTGTCTGATTTTAGGGAGTGCGGGAAAACACTCTTTTCTTTCTGCTGATTTTCTTTTAACCTTGTTTTTGGCGGAAAAGCATCCATTTGGCCTGATTTTGGAAATTTCCTTAATTTTTTGGCGGGAAAAACACCCTTTTCCTTTTTTTAATAATTTTTTAATTTTTTGTCGGGAAAACACCCCAATTTGTCTGATTTTAGGGAGTGCGGAAAACACTCTTTTCTGCTGATTTTCTTTTAACCTTGTTTTTGGCGGGAAAAAGCATCCATTTGGCCTGATTTAGGAAATTTT